>JARK01000440.1:0-16167 GCA_000688135.1 Ancylostoma ceylanicum
CCCCCCCCTGTATATCTGTAGTAGTTTGCTACGCATAGCGCTCGTGAATGAGAAACTGAAGCAAGAGGAAGCGACGAATTGTTTGAATTTGAAGAGAATCAGCTGGTTCCATTTATTTATTCATTTATGTATTTATTTATTATTTATTTATTTATTTATTTCTCACCTATTTTATTACATCCTACACCCAATTTTTCTTTTTTTTTCACTCCAGCGCCACTTGTCACACGTTATAAAATGATTTCAATGCGAATTAGACGTACTATTGTAAATGTTGAAAAATATTATTCATTTTTGTAATGATTGACCATTTGATTGATAGCTGTTATTGTAATACTTTATTTATTGTGATTATTATTTATTGTAGGTGATAATTATTTATTGGAGACACATTATATAATAATATTATTGGTCTAGAAAAACAGCAGCTATAAACAAAACAATATTAACGAATTATTAAATTTTGTGACGTAGTGCTATAAAGCTCTGCAAGTTGCTGCTCGGCTAGTAGCGACCGTTTAAAGAAAACGCGAAATATGTAATAACAACGGATTCCAATAGCAACGCGATCCACATGAACACATGGAAACGAGGCAAGCTGTCAAAAATGAAGTATAGCTCTATCTGCTTCAAGAACACCATCATAAGAAACCTGCAATTGATTCTGTTCGGCTAGTAGCCGCCGCCAGGAAAAAAAGCCGAAGAAAGCTGAAATTTGGAGAAAAAACTCCTTAGAGAGGAAAAGTGGCTACGAATTCTTAGCATAGTGCCAAGAAATTTTGGCCTAGTTCCTCCTCGGGCGCTAATAGCGAAATCCGAGAAGTAAACAAATAAAAAACGAGAGACGTGTCACGGAAACGTGCATGTTCCGAGCTATTTTCTGAAGATGTTGTGAAATTTTTTGATTTCCGCTGTGGCGCTGCACATGTGCTTGAAAATGTTTTGAAAACACTGAACTCTGGAATGTGAGCCGGGAAAAATTAGAAAATCCAGAGAAAACTAATCATGCTTTTATTGGCTCTAACTCTGCAAATTCTAACGGCGCTAATAATGTGGATGGATGGGAGCTTCAGCGTGCACAATTAATTGAGCCAGCAATGATAGAGAAATTATTTATTTGTTTGTTTACTGCTTCGTCTCAGTGATATTAGGACAATTCATAGTGGATGCATACGTCAGTCACGCGTCAGACGCACGCATCCATTTTCGGGTAATATTCTGTGAAGATTGGTTAACGTGTCATGTACATATACATTCTGATTGAAAATACCGCGTAGATACATTCTGATTGAAAATACCGCGTAGCAATCGCGAGGTCATGAATGCGTGCGTCCGAGCTGCGTCAGATTTGCGGCTGGGCCTATGCCTCATCATAGTGACGCATGCGTGTCAAACGCGCGCATCTAGTATGAACTACCTGTGGAATATGAAGTTCTAGAAAATCATGCGAGATTGGAATCTGTGAAATATTTTCGAAGAACCTTAAAAACTCTTCATCTCCTTTGGCTTTTTTATCGCAAAAATAAATAAGTATTGAAATACGTAAATGAACGAACAGGTAAACAAATAGATTAACGAATAAATAACTATATTTGGCAACCAATTATCCATCACTTCCTATTGCACCTACGTTTATACTTCCCTTACCTTTACTTTACTCTTGATACTTGAGGGTTGGCTGTGGGGGAGGAGGGGGGGGGGATTACTGCCTGGAATCTCCGAAATATCAGAGGCGAAAAAAAATTAGATTCGAATATGTCAACTCAATGGCGGAGGATGGTTAGACGCCATCTCCTCCCCTTTCCGCCTTATGTAACTCCCACCTCTCTTGAACCGCCA
Organism: Ancylostoma ceylanicum; assembly: GCA_000688135.1. NCBI lineage: Eukaryota > Metazoa > Nematoda > Chromadorea > Rhabditida > Ancylostomatidae > Ancylostoma > Ancylostoma ceylanicum. The sequence continues at coordinate 1,840 of JARK01000440.1, forward strand.
GTATTTTACTTTACTGATTTACTCTTCAAAATTGTAATAGTTCTCCCCGAGAAATGCACCGACCAGAAATTAGAAACACAGCTATGTTGGTTTCCCAAATTTGAGGTATTTCTGCCCCATTGCCTGCTTGTTTCTACTAATTTTATCATTTCTATTCCTGCGTGGTCCTTCTATGCTGACCAAGAATCCTAAGTGATAAGTACCGTGGGGAGGGAGTCTCTCGGCTTGTGCTCAACTTTCGTATACAGGACAATACGAAACCTAAAACGAGTCTCAACTCCCTTATTGTGTTTGCTTTTTCTGATAGTTTAACATCTTGGATCCACTGATCACTGAATAGGTTGATGTCACTTCATAGTACACCCAATTTAAGCTGCCGCGTTGTTATTCAATAATGCATGTTGTCCCAGAAGAAGATATGTGGGTGCAGCCTAGGCAAGTAAGAAAATTTCCAAGGAATTTCAGTGTTTCAAACCCGAAGCTAAGTCCTGGAATAGAAATAAGGGCTGGGAGTTAGAGATCAGTGAAATAAAAGCAATCGTATGAGGGTTTCGGGAAATAAAAAAAGAACAGGGAATAAAAAATAAACGAATAGGGGTGAGCTAAAATTCATTGGATTTTCGGTGAGAAATTAAATACGTAGACTTCCAGGGAATATTCTGGGATTCGCAGAAGGAATGTCCACGATATCACGTGCTAGGATTTTTTGTGGGAAAAAATGAGCTGAAAGCTGTCAGGAACTGCCGTAAATCGTAGCTTTTACATTATTTAATGGCTATGTATAAAGTGCAAGGTTTTTCGGAAGCAAAAACTATAAGTTTAGCAAATCATTATGTTAAATTATGGAAAACTATTCAAATCCTAAAACTCCGCCCCCGCTCTAAAGACGCTGCGCTGCTTCCGGGTGGGTTCCCATGCCTTGAGAGTTATTCAAATCCAGGAAGTTTACCCAAATCCAGGAACTATCCAAATCCAGGAATGTATCCAGGAAAAGTTTTAAATGCTTAAAAGCATATCGAACAAACAGACAAATCTCCCGATCTCTTTAGAGTCTACTTTATTATGTTGGATGGTCCTGCATTGGATTAAATGTAGTAGTGCATCCAGACACACGTAGTCATATCCATAGTTCCCAGGAACTCTTGTCAACTGAATTTAGAAGCGCATCTCAAGACATCTGCGCGCTCAATAATTAATGATTTCCCATGAAGTGCTCGAAAAGTGCAATCAAAAAGGAACGCCGAGCGAGCTGAAGCGCATCCGCTGCCAGAAAAAAACCAGGATCTGTGAAAAAACCGTGGAAATTAAAAACATCCTGGCGATGAGAAGCTCGATGAGCAGCGACACAGGGCTGGGGGATCGCCGCGCGTCGTCGAGTGGTTTGTTAGCGGCGACGACACGACGACGAAGGCGCTTAGTTAGCGCTCTATAGAAGTTCGACCCGACCGACGGAAGGCATCGCTGAAACATCGGGCGCGGAACGACGACGACGACGAGGAAGAGGCGAATTTCGGCGCAAAACAAGATCTGCCGTCGACGAACACTGGCCACGAATTCGATTTTCATCGTGTGAAACAAACAAGAAGTGGTGTTCTGGATACATTTCTGGATTCTGGACATTAGGGGATGAGGCGAGCATTGAGTTTGACTCACCACAGTTAGTAGGAATCAAATCCGGATGCATCATTGGAGGGATGGGTTACAGTAGGAATCAAATCCGGATGCATCATTGGAGGGATGGGTTACCTCATACCCGTGGAAAAACTTTTATTCGCGTTTTCCACCCGTTGTTTGTTTCGGTGTTGCCGCCATTGAAGTTACCCAGGGTAAATGTGATGAAATCTCCGAGTTTACCCGAATTAAAAAGGGCGTTGACGTGATTACCCTAGGTATAGATATTGGCTTCTGTGCTATCGAAACTTGTAAATTATAGAAACTACTGTCTGTTCCACCAATCTTAGCACTTATTACTTTATTACTCTGGGTAAGTGGGTAGATGCCCATGTTGACGGTGAGTAGATTTGTGTGCTGTTGACATATTTACCCTGGGTGATCTTAATGATGCATGCCGACTCTGGAAAAAGCGCTCTGGATTCCCGAGATTATCACGGGATAGCTCCACTAAACTGACAAAACTCGTGGGAAAATTATTGTTTTTCCATTTCTGTCACTCGTACCTGAACCTGTATGCATTACAGAGGTTACCATGGGTAACCGTACCAATTATGGATGAATTTGTGTGATGTTAACTCGCTTACCCTGGATAATCTCGATGAATCATGTAGTGTCTGAGCCATTAAATAGTTTACACAAGTTTAACGCTTTCGATTTTACCCGTCGTTAAAGGGAGCGTTGACGCGTTTACCCTGGGTAACCTTGATGATGCATGCCGGCTATCAAAGAACATTCTGACTTCCCGAAATTATCTCGGGCAGCTTCAGGGAAGAATGATAAAGGTTCGTAGGAAAATTACTTAGGAAAATCAAGAAAACCCCATTTCAGTTCTTCACCGCTGGGACTGATGCACCACTGAGATTACCCAGGGTAACGTGTCGGAGCCCGTGTTAACGGACGATAAATTCGTGTAATGTTAACTCGCTTATCCTGGATAATCTCGGTGATGCATGCAGCATCTGAGCCACCATGCATTGAACAGTTTATCCAAGGTTAACACCTCAATTTTACCCATAGCTAAAAAGGACCTCGACACTAACCCTGGGTATTCTTAACTATGCATGCCGGCTCTGAAAGATGCGTTCTGGATTCACGAAATTATCTCGAGACAGTTTCAATGAAAACTGGTAAAAACTCGTGCCTGACAAATCTTCACTCCAAGGTAGGGTTCATCATTATAAATGATGGTGAATCTTTACCCAAGACGCAACTCGTCCCATGTGCATCGAGTTCGATCCACCACAGTCAGTGAGAGCTGGGCTCGCATGCACTATTGTGATTACCCAAGGTAAATGTGTCGACGCCCTAGCTTAAGATGTGTAAATTTGTGTGGTGTTGGCACGTTTGTCCTGGGTAATCTCAATTATACATGCAGCCTCTGAGCACGGACGCATCATTTGTTTCTTCTTTTTTTACGTTTCCAAGCATTTGTTTATGTTTTCCACGTCTGTGCCATCATTGAGATTACCCAAGGTAAACGTATTGATGCCGTGTTATGATGGAATTTGTGTGATGTTGACGGGTTTACTCTGGGTAACCCCATTGGCCTCTGTGCTGAGATGCATCACTCAGATTACCCAGGTAAACGAGTTAAGGACTACCAGCTTACCCATCGTCAAAGAAGGTGTTGGCAAATTTACCTAATCTTAACGGTAATCTTAACGATGCATGCCGGCACTCGAAAAACATTCTGCGTTCCCGAAATTATCTCGAGCTAGCTTCAGTGAAAACTGGTAAAAATACGTGGTAAAATTACCATTTTTTTAAAATTACGTCATTCGCACCTGGACCTGTATGTGTCACTGAGATTACCCATGGTAAGCGTGCTGACAACCGTACTGATGATGGATGAATTTGTGTGGTGTTAACTCGCTTACCCTGGATAATCTCGCACCATCCGAGCCAACATGCAATGAAGAGTTTACCCAGGGTGAATGGTAACAGGCCCTCGAACCTACCAATAAGCTGAAGCTCATAAAAATGTTTGTATGAGATTTTGTTCATCACTGGCAATGGTGGTAAACCTTTACCCAAGTGGCAACAATCTCATGTGCAGCGTATTTTCCGGCTCTGGACCAGCATGCCCAATTGGGAGGATAAGTAATCTCAGAGTAATGTACCCATGGATAGCAGCTGGGTGAATGCAACGTCATGCATGGGTAAATATGTGGATGGGTGCCAAGCAAATGCTAAACTTAGGCACGCTAGCACTTTTACCATGGGTAACCTCATTCATGACCCAGTTTCGTCTCAACCGGAGAAAGCATGAGGAAGGCAGTAGGAAGATCAGCCAATCAGGATCTAAACAGGACCACGTTATTGTACCCAGAATTACCCTTTATCCGGCTCACATCAACATGGGGCCCGCCCGTATCATTGAGATTGTCAAGGGTAACGTGTAAACCCTGCACAAATTTACCTGTCGTTACCACAGGCGTCAACACATTTACTATGGGTAATCTGGGTGGCGCATCCAGGATTAAAAACCTGAATCTTTTTACAATGGGTAACCCTAATGTTCACGGGGCTGAGGGTACTAACACTAGCGAAAAGGGCTCTTAATTAGCTTAGACATCAAGGAATCGGCCTGAGTACGCATTACGACCACTTTTTGGGGTCCCCCTCCCCAAAATCCCTTCTACCCTGCCACTCGGGAGTCGTTGTGGTCAGGGTAAAGGCCCACTTTCAGGGTTACCCTCATGAAAATTGAAACTTTGATTGTGAATGAAGTGACTACGAATTTTAATAGATACATTTTCCTCAATCGTCCAATTCAAAACCCAGTAGAATTACTGCCAAGGAAAAATAATCCGGAATTTCCTTAAGGCTCATATCATTATCAACAAAAGCGCATAAGTGCGACCTTAGCCACGCCCACTTTAGCCAAATCGCATAATGGTGCTCCAATGTGAAGAAATTCATAATTCAGCTGTGATGTGAGTGTGAAACGCGAATTATCCTCAGCGAATAGTGTTCGGGATCTAGTATTTCATTAAAAAGGAAAATCCTTCATTATAGAGGGAACGAGTAGGATGGGACAACTCGTCCGCACATTGATGCTCTGCCCCACCAACCAGGTGCTCCACCCTTCCGCTCTTGATGGGATAATATGTAAGCATATTAATGTTTGATGTATAAAAATTGATTCAAATTCAGAGTTTCTTTTTGGATTTTTGCAAAAAAATGACTTTTCAGATCCGAATCCGGAATTCTAGAAGGTTCCTTGTATTTCCAAAGATAGAGAAAAGAAAAAGGAAGAGAGATTAGAATTGTAGATCAAACGGAAGGATAAAACTACAGAGATATGTGCTTATGATGGAAAAAAGAAATAAGTCCAGAAAAGGGCTGGATGAAGAGAAAAAGGAAAAGTGGGCGCTCACCGCCCACCTCTCGATCCATTGAGCGCCAATGAAGAGGAAGGAATCGCTTTTCAGCAGCTTAACGCGCCATAAATCCACATACGTCGCTTCCGGTTCCCGGATATTTCCCCGCTTGTTGGGGGGGAATTTTTGAAAAATGAGCAGGTTGATTGAAAAATAAATCACTTTTTGTGGCAGAAGACTGCAGCTGGAAGCGACTAGGCGGGAAATTGACTTGGGTTTGAAATATTTCAGTGTTTTTTTAATGATTATATAAGAGGATTTGCACATCGTTGGAAATACATTTTCGCTTGATTATTATATTTATTTACTTAATTGTTCATTTGAATGCGTTCAGAATGACCTCCAGGATCTTAGATTTTTCCCGTAATTTTTCCAAGGAAAAATTGAGAAGTAAAAAATGTAGGAAAAACTTAAAAAGTCCTTCTCAGGAGCTCCGGGAAAAACCTGGAAATGTCATTCATTCATCACTTCGGTTTTTTCGCGTTTTCTGGCTCACTCATCCAGTTCTTGCTCCTAGTTTTTTTTAGAGTGTTATTATTTATCCTTATAGTATTAGTATAGAATATTATTAATATGCTAATATTTAAGATTTAATGTATGTGTAATAATACAGTTGATGATAGTACCTATAGTGGCAAACTATTTATTCATTACCTATGATGAATTTTCGATTATTTATAAGCTTGATGACTATTTTATACTTTCGCCCCGCCCACTCAATAACCCTGGTTAGTTTTTAATTTCATCTCGGGGTATTCTCGAACTCCATCGCTCTGCACTACCTTTTCTCTCCCAAAGGCCGCATGCATCATTGAGATTACCCAAGGTAAACGTGACAACACCATACAAATTCATCCATCGCTAGCGCAAACTTTCACGTTTTTACCCAGGGTAATCTCAATGACGCATGCAGGCCCAGATTTTTAACTATTTAGTGGATTCACTCATATAGAATACATAGATAGAGCCTTTCCAAGTCACGCATGCATAGTTGAGATTACCCAGGGTAAACGTGACAACACCGCACATATTTACCCATCGCTAGCGCAAAGTTCCAAGTTTTTACCCTGGGTAATCTCAGTGACGCATGCAGGCCCAGATTTTCAACTATTTAGTGGATTCACTCATATAGAATACATAGATAGAACCTTCCCAAGTCACGCATGCATCATTGAGATTACCCAGGGTGAACGTGACAACACCACACATATTTACCCATCGCTGGCGCAAACTTCCAAGTTTTTACCCTGGGTAATCTTAATGACGCATGCAGGCCCAGATTTTTAACTATTTAGTGGATTCACTCATATAGAATACATAGATAGAGCCTTCCCAAGTCACGCATGCATCATTGAGATTACCCAGGGTGAACGTGACAACACCACACATATTTACCCATCGCTGGCGCAAACTTCCAAGTTTTTACCCTGGGTAATCTTAATGACGCATGCAGGCCCAGATTTTTAACTATTTAGTGGATTCACTCATATAGAATACATAGATAGAGCCTTCCCAAGTCACGCATGCATCATTGAGATTACCCAGGGTGAACGTGACAACACCACACATATTTACCCATCGCTGGCGCAAACTTCCAAGTTTTTACCCTGGGTAATCTTAATGACGCATGCAGGCCCAGATTTTTAACTATTTAGTGGATTCACTCATATAGAATACATAGATAGAGCCTTCCCAAGTCACGCATGCATCATTGAGATTACCCAGGGTGAACGTGACAACACCACACATATTTACCCATCGCTGGCGCAAACTTCCAAGTTTTTACCCTGGGTAATCTTAATGACGCATGCAGGCCCAGATTTTTAACTATTTAGTGGATTCACTCATATAGAATACATAGATAGAGCCTTCCCAAGTCACGCATGCATCATTGAGATTACCCAGGGTGAACGTGACAACACCACACATATTTACCCATCGCTGGCGCAAACTTCCAAGTTTTTACCCTGGGTAATCTTAATGACGCATGCAGGCCCAGATTTTTTCTCATTTAGTGGATCCGTTCGAATAGAAAACATGGATAGAACATCACTGAGATTACCCAGGGTAAACGCGTCAACACTACACAAATTTATCTATCGTTAGCGCAAACTTTCACGATTTTACCCTGGGTAGTCTCAATGACGCATGCAGGCCCAGATTTTCCCTTATTTAGTGGATCTATCCAATTAGAATACATAGATAGAACTTTTCAAGGACAGGACCGCATGCACCATTGAGATTACCCAGAGTAAACGTGACAATACCACACAAATTCATCCATCGCCCTCGCAAACTTCTACGTTTTACCCTGGATAATCTCAATAACGCATGCAGATCCAGATTTTTCCTTATTTAGTGGATCCGTTCAAATAGAAAACATGGATAGAGCATCACTGAGATTACCCAGAGTAAACGTGACAATACCACGCAAATTTACCCATCGCTAGCGCAAACTTTCACGTTTCTACCCTGGGTAATCTCAATGACGCATGCAGGCCCAGATTTTTCCTTATTTAGTTGATCCATTCAAATAGAATAGATACATAGAACTTTCCTAAGACCCGCACGCATCATTGAGATAACCCATGGTAAACGTGACAACACCACATAAGTTTGCCCATCGCTAGCACGCATGTCTACGTATTTACCCAGGGTAATTTCATACAATAGAACAAATAGATGGCATTCAAAGATAGGCTACTTTTAAGGTCTACTTTTCATAAGGGCTACTTTTTATGTCTACTTCTCATGCATTTCTTTCAAGTTCTGAGAATGAAAAATCAATAAATTTGGTATCGCAGAGAAACTAATTGAATTTAATCAATAAAAACCCGCTGTAGCTCTGCTACACTGTTCTGTAATTACACAACAAATTAAATTCATTTGAATGTTACCGAATGACCAGCATACAAAACGGAATAAAAAGACTTATTAATTAGCATTCTATGACTGTCCGGGGACTGTGACGCATCCTTGCTGATCCGCAGCGCTTAAGCCTTGCCAAAGTCTTATTTTTTTCCAGGAAAATCCACGTTTTTGCCTTAGATTTTATGAAATATGAGCCCTTCGATTTTTTTCATGGAGCTATATAAGCTAAACGCTGACCAGTATTAAAATTTCCAGAAATTTACAGTGTGCATAGAGAAGTACGCCAAAGAGGTAGAGCTTGTAAATAAATCAATGTATTGATTTGACAGTACGATCGGATCAGTAACGACAAGGTTTTTTTTCGGGAACAAGTTCTGTAGAACGTTGTTTTCCCGTCAAAAATATAGTTTTCGTGGAGTACTATGTAGATCAATGTAGGTGCTGAGTATCGCTAATAGCCTATCAGAAGAATGGATAATTGTTATGATAGTGTTCGGCTAGTAGCGAATGCAGTGAGTGCAACTGAAACAATCTTTGGTCATATTCCAACTTTTCCTTTTAAAGTGCATAATTATTAAATGGTGACGTTTGAAAAAGTAGACCTGAAAATTTCGGGATATAAAATGCTCAAAGTTCAAAGATCAAAGATCACATGCTAAAGGCTAAAAACCATAGATAAAAGCTTGTAGCAGGAGAAATCAAACCTACATACTGTCGTCATTGGCGGGTGGCCCAAAAAATGGGTTGAGCTTACAGTATTCAACGAGTATTTTTGAAGCAATGTGGACTGGTGAATTGTCGCTATTAGCCGAGCAGAAAAGAACATGGTGGGTGGAAATGTTCGGCTAGTAGCGACGGTTCTCTTGTAACAAACCAAAGTTGTCTCTGCGCTCATCTTTACTTCAGGAGAGGTTAGAATTGTTTCCAGAATAGATAGATAGATAAATAAATAAATGAATAAATAAATAAATAAATAAATAAATAAATAAGGAGTTGAAAACGTAAGGATGAGGCATGGATTTTGAAAAATAATGTAAAATTATTTATAACAGTGAGAACATTCGGAAATTTATAGAAATTTATTTAAAAAAATCTTATTTTATTGATTAAACATTAAAAAATAAAAAAATAAGGATTGAAAAAATGGTAGAAAGACATCTTGGCTAAGCAGGCTCATGCGAGCTTATGTTCGGCTAGTAGCGCCTCCCTTCTGAGAAATTCATTAGGACTTCCATTTTTTTCTGAAGTTCTGGCCAAATTTATAAGGAATTTTGTGTCGATGCTCCTCTCTTCGGCATATGTACGGAAGAAATACCACAACTTTATGGCCAGGTGTGGTTGCACGGGCGCTACTAGCCGAACAATTAAGCCGCAACTACGTAGGTAGGACCACAGTAAATGGAGTAACTGGTAAACTCACTCTGGCACGTGACCGTACCGAACCATTTCGGTCGTACATTTAACCGGAACTAGTAGACGAGAATACGGTGTGTATACGGTAGCAAAGAGTCGGATCAAATAGAGCCGCAGCGGACGTGGGGTGACGCGACGCGACGCAAGTGCCGGTGGATGGGTTGGTCGGTCGGGGCGTGAGCAGGCGGCGTTGATTAGCGGCGGCGGCGGCAGTGGCGGCGAATTCGTCGGGAAATAGCGAAGAAGTCGTGGAGAAGTGTCGTCGTCGGTCGGTCGGTCGGTCGGTCGGTCGGTGGCTGCTCAACTTCTGATGATAGCGAATCGATCGCCCCGTAGAAACTGTTATCAGAAACGCTGCTGCGCTGCGCTTCACAATGGACGGACGGACGGGCTAAAAATAGCACCAGGGCCACAGCGTCTTTAGAGAACGTGAAGAACTCGGAACACGGAACGCACACACACTGTGCACAGTAATGATGACGGGGTGACGCTGACGGTGGTGGAATGTTCGGGAAGAAATTTGCCAGGATGGATGATTTCACGAAGGTGAGAATGGAATAGGGAGTGTTTGGATCACGTACGGATAGCAGTGGGAGATCAGAGTCCTTGGATATGTATGTTAAGAATGTTTGGCAAGAATCTCGGAAAAATCAAGAAACCATGGGAAAGAAAAACAATGAATGAAATTCTCTAGCGATACTTCCTGAAAAAATTCGAGGAAATTTCACACAGAAGTCATGTTCTTCGCAATTTTTTCCCGTGCTCGGATATACTTTTCCTGAACTTTCGATATGTAGCAGATTTTCAGGATTATCTGTGATTTTACTCGAATTTTGTCTTACCTTGGATAATCCTCAGGAATATCTCAAGTGTATTTCGGAAAAAAATCAAGGATTTAGAAGAAAAAAAGGGATTTCTTTGTGATTCTTCCGGAAAATTTCAAGGAAATTTACGGCCAAAATCATGTACTTTGCAAAATTTTCTTCAGAAACCCACACATACTCTGTCTAAACNACGCACACACACACACTGTGCACAGTGATGATGACGGGGTGACGGTGACGGCGGCGGTGGAATGTTCGGGAAGAAATTTGCCGGGATGGATGATTTCACCAAGGTGGGAATGGAATAGGGAGTGTTTGGATCACGTACGGATAGCAGTGGGAGATCAGAGTCCTTGGATATATGTATGTTAAGAATGTTTGGCAAGAATCTCGGAAAAATCAAGAAATCATGGGAAAGAGAAAAAATGAAAGAAATTCTCTAGTGATAGAATGGAAATTCTCTAGTGATAGAACAAGAAAAAGATAGAAATTCTCTTCCTGGAAAATTCGAGAAAATTTACACCTAACTTCCTATACATTTCTGGGTAAACTCTTCCCTAGAATTCGCATATTAGCCACATTTTCGAAATGACCAGTGGATTCTACACGAATTTCAGATACAACCCTGGTTGAATCCGGTATTATCCGCTTTCAGGCGAATTTCACTCATTTTCTAGTTGCATCCCTAATAATTCTCCCAGAATTCGGATAGGGATCACAGCTGTGCAAGCACTACAGAAAATTTTTCATGTACTTCCAAACACAAAATTCAGCACTTCCTAGAACTGAAGAATTAGAATTTTTCTTCCGAATTCAATTGTGATCCTTATTTTCAACCCTTCCGTGGAATTTATATACATTTTCAATTCTAAAATCCGTTACTAAAAGCCAAATAATCCTGAAAAAGCGCCATGAAGCGGAAGAAATGACTCTAAAAAGCTCAGAACGATGTCGTCCTCAAAAGTGTGAAAACATGGAAAATATGGCAAGTGTTTGGATGAAGAAAATTCGGTGAGGAGCATGAAACGCTTGAGGAATCCTATTTAGTCTCTTTTGTTTTTTTTTTCCATGGCCCATCTTCATATTTTCATATTTCTTGGGTGAAAAACTGTAAAAAATAGAAAAGTTGGATCAAAAAGCTGTTTTTGGCTATTTCTTCGACTTTTTGCAGATCAAATATTGAGAAAACAGGTGAGGAAAAAACTGTTGATAAAGGATTCCTAAGGAATAGTAAGGCACTAATGCTAGGCAAATTTACCGGGATGCCATTGGGAATTATTGTTTTTCAAAGGAAATAAACCACTATAGAACGTGACTTGATTGTTACTTAGAAAATAACCAAGGCTTGTGAGGAAAAAGAAATTCTGGAGGCAGGCTTGAAATCAAGGAAAGGATTTCTAGATAGAAAATTATGTAATGGAAAAGAATCTGGCTAAGTTGCTAGGTTTTCCTCCGAGAAATTCAAGGATATTGTCCTGCTCTTTCCGGAATTGACTTTCACTGGCTTCATCATTAGTTCTATGCATCAAAACATTGACAAGAAAGACTTTATTCAAGAATCCACAAAAAATGAGCTTTGTGGATTCTAAATTTGGCTTTCTTTTCTATTTTTCATTGGGAGGAAGTTTGTTTGAAAAGATCGTTGAGCATGGAATTAGACAGCATTCAACAGATGGTCACTGATCCCAGATGGTGTCAGTGTGGTGAATTTTCATTTTAGGCAAAGTGCAGTTTTTGTGTCTAGAAGGCTCAGTTAGACACAAGGAAGTTGAAACTAATGTAAGTGAAGAAAAAGCGGGGCAAAAAAACAGTCTACGAAAGGGCAATGGGCTTAGCCGTGTGGGAAAAGTCGAGTTTTTTCCTTCAGGATTCATCACTTCCGAGATTTCTTCTCTCCAGATAAAGATGGTAACCTTTAGTTGAGGACCAGCAGCACTGGAAAAGTACCTTCTTATGGATTCGCAAAAGTTTCCAGAACAGAGAACGATGTGAGGTGATTTTAGAGTAGGGTATATCCATTTCCGAACGTATCCTGGAAAAAGTATCAGCGGTGCATCAATTTTTCTTGGAAAAATTTCTAGAAACTTTTCTTGAGAAATTAGTAACCGAGCTCATTTCTCCACAATTCTGTCCCTGAGCGTGGTAAAAAATCCTTTTTCTCTATTGTTTTCTCTCTAACTACAGAAAAAAATTAGGTAAATTTAGGAAAGCCCCAAAGATCCAGGAAAATCGCTGCAAGCCGTTCTTGGGAAGTGGGTTCTGGATAGGGATGTAATGGTAAAATTATGGCGAAAAGTTCTGGTAAAGGGGAGCGCTGTCAAAAATAGGTGTTGGAGAAGAATACTATTACGAAAAGGAAGATTTTCGGAAAGTTCTCTGGAAGAGAGCATCATAACTTCTACTGAGAGAGCAACAGCAGGAGCAAAACTTGTGAAATGAAGTCAATACCGTTATTTTCCTACGAATTCCTAGAATTTTCCCGCAAAAATAGGCTGCTGCGCAAATTTTCCCCCAATTTTCGATCGGTGACGAAGTCCTAGCGAATCTCTGGAAAAGAAAGCAAGACGTTTCCGGCGAGTTGGCGCGTTTTTGTTCCTAACGCGCGCGCGCGACTCAAATTTCATCTGGTTTTCTTGGCGCGTTCACCAAGCGTTTATTTGTTCGCACATGCTCATCACCTAGAAGGAGCCGGCGAATCACGGGTGATTTCGGCAAAGGGCAGAACGAGCAGATGCATGGGTGGGTAGGAAATAGGAGATGCTTGCAGTTTTAGGTCCATTGATTCTAACAAAGACAGTGATAGAAATTGCAGAGAACGGGTTTTCCAGAAATCCTGGGAAAATTCATTGATCCTATTCTAATAAGTACCAGGGAACAGCAAAGTAGTAAATATCAGGGAAGGGAAAGATGGATGTAGGCCTGCGAGATGAAATTGCAAATGGAGTATCCCATTCAAGGGCTAAAATGCAGGGAAATTAACCTTGATTCAAATAGGGAAAGAGTGGGTAATGAAAAGAATAATATGAAAGAAAGGAGAAAATGGCTACATAGAGAATGGAGGAGGAAACTAAAAGGGATGGAAATTTTTGAGATTTTCACATGAAAATAATCTCTAGGAGCCTCTGATCGCAATGATATACGTGAGTCCATGCAGAACTGCTGAAAAACCCTTTTTCGCGTCCCATGTTTTGGGGAGACAGTGGGCGGAGCCAGGGAGTTATTGCGACATATCCGAAGATGCACTTTCTCGCTGGTCGCACACAGAGCGCACCTTCTATCCTGCTAGGAAGTGGATAACGAGGAACTCTTACGAGGAGTGCGAATTTATTTAGAAGGAGTGTTCTCGGGAGTGTATCATTTGGAAAACTCGTCCACTTAGCTCCTGGCTCCGCCCACAAGCTCCACAAGTATTAGAGCTCGGGAATGGATTTTCCGGCAGTTTTGTATGGATTCACGTATACCGTTGTGATCAGCAGATTCTGGACATTATCAACATATGAGAATGTCAAAAACAATTCTGAGATGTATGCTCTCGAGCAGAACTGAGAATGAGGGCGAATATTAAGGATTGAAAGAATACAGTAGAGACAAGAGTGAACGGATCGTGAGGGATATGACCGAGAAAAAAAGAGGAGAAGGTTGAGGTAAATGTAAAGAAGAGTGAAAACGGAGAGTGGTTTAGTAGCGGAGTGAGAGTAGGTAGGTGTCATTGCCGCTTGCATGAGCGATAGTTCGATATTTTACGTGGACCAATAGAGATGTCTATCTCTTCAGGGTCGATAAATTTTTGGCAGAACCATCTGAGAGGTTTCACAGGTGGAAATACCCATTGAACAGTGCTCGCTAGCAACGGGTGGGAAATTATTTGCCTAAGGAGAATACAGAATAGAAAAAAAACTAGGCAAAAATTATGAAAACTAATCGTACTTTAGGTAGGAATTATTAAGGTGACAGGCTATGAATGTGCGCTGTATTTGTGCCCTCTAATAAACCTGCTACGAAACGCCTTTCCTCACGTATTTGATATTATCTGAAAGAGTGACTCTTTGCGCGCCTAATAATATAGAAATTGATTAGTGTCCTTCAATTTCAGAAATTGGAAGGGGTGCGACTAAAATTATGGGACATTCTTTTGCATGTTATGCAAGAAACAAGGGGGGGGG
>JARK01000440.1:30453-48478 GCA_000688135.1 Ancylostoma ceylanicum
AAATATCACATTAACCCTAAAATAATGAGTTTACCATAAAAAATGAATACCTTATTCGTGTTTGGAAACCGAGAAACTCTACCGTAACCCTGCAAGAACTGGATTACGGTAGTTCTGAGGTTCTTGGAGTGTCTAGGAGGGAAAAACTTCATTTAAAAAACTAATTATTGACTTTGTGGAATTTGAAAAGCTTTCATTCCCGACCTTCTATTATATTACTACTTATGGTCCTTTTTGACGGGGTATACAGGAGAATCAGTGGAGAATCCAGGAAAAATGGGTGGGCAAAATCTAGGGCGAATGGAAAATAGCGTATGCGCTTTACCTGGTTGCTGTTGGGTCACATTCCAGTTGTGAGATGCTTCAAATCCAGAAGGATCTCTCACGTGGCATGAAATATTTAGAATAAAAAATCGTGGATAAATTCCAAACCCTCTAAAACGGGCTTTTTCTGGCAGCCACCTATCACTTCTCCAGAAATTGGGCAAAGTTATTTCCGGCTTTTCTTGTCCGATAAACAAGCCCTGGAATTCCTAGGGACATTAGGTGTTGATGGCACGCATTGTCCTTACGGGACTACATGTCAAGGGTGAACCTTCATTTCGTATTTATACCCTTTGCTTCTCTAGCAGCTATAATGTACACATTGTTAGGTGCTAACGAACTCATCAGGAAGGGGGACGGGGGGGGGATCCTGGAAATTGGAGAAATTGGATCATACCTCATAGCTGTTCAAGTAGGAGAATGGCAGAAGTAACAGGGTAGGACCACGTGATTACTGTACCTGAGAGCCCTGCCGTGATTTGGCAATTTTTTGGAATTTGCCGCACGCCAGTCGCGAACGCGTGCGTCAGAGCTGCGTCAGAGCTGCGTTAACGTTGCGACTGTGCCGATCCTTCGTCGCATAGACACACATAATTAGTATAAATTACCCTATTGTACGCCTTATCGTGCACAGGATCCCTACCCTGGGTCGAAAGGACCAATGGAGGGGGGATGCCAAAAAATTATTTCAGAAAAAAATTAAAATTCACGTGACGTCATAGAAATTTCCCCAGTGCACTCTATGCTGTGTGCATCATTGAGATTTTCCAGGGTAAACGAGTTAATACCCTCAAATTTACCCACCATTAACATGAGAGTTAGCACGTTTACCGTGGGTAACCTCATTGATGCATCAGGACCCCTGTTTCTAAAGACGCATCAAGCCCTGGGGTCACATTCATCATCACCCTTGGTGGTAAAGTTTTACCACAGGGTAACGCACCCCAAGGTAAAGTTCCGGGTAATTTTGGATGCGGTAATCCAGGCGTGGATGCATCATTGACCCAGGGTAAACGAGTCGATGCCTATGTTAGCGATGGGTAAATTTGTGTGGTGTGACACGTTTACCCCGGGTAATCTCAACGATGTATGCTGCTCCATCGTAACAGCCTACCCTCAGAGGTCATGTTTACCCTCACGTTACGGCTAATTGTCGCATAATCCACTCACTACGGAAAACGACACTTGGGGTAACATTCATCATCATTTGGTGGTAAAGTTCTACCACAGGGTAACGTACCCCAGGATAAAGTTCCGGGTAATCTTAGATGCTGTAATCCAGGCGTGGATGCATCATTGAGATTACCCAGGGTAAACGAGTCGATGCCTATGTTAGCGATGGGTAAATTTGTGTGGTGTGACACGTTTACCCCGGGTAATCTCAATGATGTATGCTGCTCCATCGTAACAGCCTACCTTCAAAGGTCATGTTTACCCTCACGTTACGGCTATTTGTCGCATAATCCACTCACTACGGAAAACGACACTTAAATTCATTGCAAAGAAACTCGCAAGACTACTCCTTTTGTTCGCCCCCCCCCCCGAGCCACATGCATCATTGAGATTACCCTGGGTAAACGTCTTTACACCCTCCAAATTTACCCATCCGCTAACGTGGTATCAGATGTTTACGTTGGGTAATCTCAACTTTGCCTGTCGGCGGCGCTGAGCTCCTGCGCGCATGGAGCGCGGAGATCTCTTCGGGTCATATTATGGAAAGGGGTAATCTTCGATAGTAAAATTTACCTGCCGTCTATGGATGGAAATATTTTACCACAGACTTCATTCCATTAACTGAGGGTGAGCTTGTTGGTGAATGTCGGGGGAGGGGGTAAATTTCGGGGGTAATCACGGTTACCGTGGGTAACCGGAGTGTTTGCATGTATACCTGCGCCTGCCCTACCCAGAACCCGACTCACATCTCCCAGGACTCTAACCGTATATAAATAGAAGGGTACAGCTTACCCCAGACTTCATCCCATGAACTGCGGTGGGTTTTTTGATGAATGCCAGGGGGGTAATCTTCGAGGGTAGTCATGGTTATCCTGGGTAAACCGGATCATAGTCTGTGCCCCTGCTCCCAACTTACCTGGAACTCCACTCACCTCTATGAGGAAGGACTCTAGCCGACGTACCGTTACACCGCTCCCCACGCACTCACTAGTAATCCAGATGAAACTGGAAAAATTACCAAAAAATGGTAATTTTTTATCATTAGTGGATAAATATTTTTGGTCAAAAATAGCGAATAAAAATTGGAAAAAGCAATTTTACTGGCTATTACAAGGTAAACGAAAAGTAAAATGGTGCAACGGTGAACGATCCGTTGGTGAAATCCATGAAATTGGGGTTGGAATTGATTGCTGGGATACACTGTGGAATCAGCTGTCGTTCATTTCCTGCTACTGGATCGCTAGGGAACACTCTGGTAAATGGACGGAAATTTCTGGATATTTTTTTCCACCTATAGCCGGATATTGTAGGTAGCTGATAGCCAGATATTGTAGCTAGCTCTCTATACCCTAGGGTGTGTGGCCAGGTGAGAGATTCAGGCGAAATTTTGAATGGATTTTTTTGACTGGAGATTCGAAACTTCAAACGAGGTGTTTCCCAGGAATCCTTGAAGTGTATTGAATGCCTTGAAATTTTTTAAAAAATTAAATTTTAAATATTTTAGAGCGAAAATATGAGAAAGGCCATATTTTAACGGTCCTTGCAGCTAAGGATAACATCCAGAAGCAACGCTATTAGCCGTCCTGAAATGAGAGCTGCTTGGTACGGTTAATTGCATTAGAAACAGCAGGCGACTAAGAATAGCGAGAAAACGCTGAAAAAGCGGTCACGCATAATTTTCCCCCACAAAAAGAGCAAGTTTCGAATGCCAGCTAATTGACCTAAAGGAAAACGGCTATTAGCCGAGCACAAAGTACGAGACCGCTCGAGTTCTGAACGTCTTTGCCCCCACATCCATGAAAAAATCCGTAACCCAGCTGGATTTGAGGGATTTCTGTTCCATGCGGATTTCCCACCCCACATTGAAACAGCACTCGATACATGCTGCATACATCTTTCAAATGCATGAAATTGCCTCATATTCGGTTTTTTGCACGGCTAATAGCGACGAATATTAACGAGTATCCGGGGAATATTAACGTGAGAAGATTGACGACGCTATTCTGAACGCATTTGATGAGGAATGAGGAAAAAAAACGAAATTGCCACATGGAGGAAAAGTTGCAGTTAATCCTAATAAGTCACACTGTGATGTATGTTCGGCGGCTATTAGCGATATGCGTGCGTGAGATGGCAGAAGCAGCAGAAATGGGAATTTGTTAATCCACGAAAGCGAAAAACATGGATTATGGGGAGGCAAAAATTCGTTGTTCCCGGCGCATCACGCGGCTTCCGGTTCCGCTTTATGCTGCGCTAGTAGCGAAGCTGAAGTTCTTCAACATGAATGAATGAATGAATGAATGAATGAATGAATGAATGAATGAATGAATGGAGTGAATGAATGAATGAATGGAGTGAATGAATGAATGAATGAATGAATGAATGAATGAATGAATGAATGAATGAATGAATGAATGAATGAATGAATGGAGTGAATGAATGAATGGAGTGAATGAATGAATGAATGAATGAATGAATGAATGAATGAATGAATGAATGAATGAATGAATGTGTCGGAACAAAATGAATAAAAAATAAATGAATAATAATAAAAAATATCTCACAAAAGATGCTAGGAGAAATCACATGAGCTTACAATCATCTTTCATTTTTTTTTTCTTTTTTTTCGAATATTTTCTCGGAATATGGTAACCAGCTGGGTTTTACCTTCCAAATTATTGAAAGCTGAAGAAATAATTTATTGAAAGTCAACGGAATTCTTCGGTTTCCACTCAGCAGGGCTGTCAGTTTACGGATGACCTCCTTAGACGTCTGATAGGCATCAGAAGGATCCTCAGGAAATAATTAACGGAAAGGGCATTCATTTAGGTGAGAGGGCCACAGTTCTTCCAAAGTACTGCAGCAGGACAATGAAATTAAGGCGGATAATCAGGAAGTTAACAGGAAAGGGTCATGAAAAGGAATGAGTGGCTGAAAAATGAAAAAAAGTTTCCTTTTGAGCAAATCACTAACGAGAAGATTTCCGGAAAGGATCCGGATTCTAGAAGAGTCGAAAGAAGATGCCTCGCTCAGATTTCTGCGGTAGTTCCGCAGCAGTTCCCGCTACAAGTCATCCTGGAACTTCTCTCCTTCCCCAACTCGTTGCCGAATCCATCCCCAACATGCCGTAAACAAACGAGTTCTCAAGATGTCCGCCATCTTGTCAGCAACACTTCGTCCTTTACGGAGTCAGCTGAGAATCATCTGGGAATCAGCTGAGAATCAGCTGATTCTAAGCTGAGTGCAATTCCATAGCAGATGTTTATGAGCTTCAGGCTCGGAACTGAGGCCGAATTCTCCGGAGGCGACGGCGGACGCGAGTCGAATGCGATTAAGGCGCGGTTTCTGTTGTCGATGTAAGCGCTACGCTGCCGACGACGACGACGACGACGAGGACGACGATGAGTGAGTGCACTTAAGGACACCGCACAATCTCATAAAACGGCCTGGAAATGTGCATGGAAGCCCTGGGATTCGTTTCAGACTCAATTGATGGCTAATGAGAAAAGGAGAAAAAGGAAATGTTCGTTTTGCAGGGTGGTTTCCAATTTCCTTGTTGTAATGTCTAGTACCTGAAGACCAGGGAGATTTCTATATGAAAAGAATCTCCATGAGCTGCTGATCACAATGAAATATGTGATTCCTAACTAAACTGCTGAAAACCCTCTTTGTGAGCCCCAGCTTTTGTGGAGCTTGTGGGCGGAGCTAACACGGAACTACGGGCTTCCTCATCACGTACTCCTTTGCTGGTCACACATGGAGCGCACTCTCTTTCCTGATAGGAAGTGGATGACTAGGAACTCTTCCAAAGAGCATGGATTCCTTTGTGAAGCATGCTCCCAGATGCGCATTCAGAAACATCGTCCTCCCAACTTGACCCGGCTCCCGGCTCCGCCCACAAGCTCCACAAGAATTAGCGCTTGAAAAGGGATTTTACTGCAGTTTTGCATGGATTTATGTATACCATTGTCATCAACAGCACTTCGAGAATCTTCCCATGTGGAAATTTCAAAACTATTCTGAGGGACAGTTTTGAAGGAAAAATTTTATGCTCTCTCGCTATTTTATAGGCTTCCCAAAAGGATAAATTGTATCAAACGGGAAAAAATTCATGGATGGGAAACAATAATTTTGAGTTTAATCATAGTTCTTACCATATGACATATGGCACTTCCTGCCAGATGAGTTTTTGCAGTGAAAAAATTGCCCAAAGCTAATTTGTTAAAATTTAATTTTCGCGCGAAAATCGTCATCCACGGACTTTCCGGAACTGCGTAAATTCATTACAGCAATTTTATTTGACTAATCACTTTATAACTTATTCGAAATTTATATGAGAAAATTTACCAGCGTTGAAATTGCAAGAATCTGAGCTCTCTAATTCTGCTAATTGAAGACTTTCATTGGCACATCAAGAGCCCTGGGTTGGTATTTCTTTCCAACATAGAAAATTTCTATAGGCGTTTACATACCATTTGAAATGTAGAACGTTTCGCTAGTTATCCTACATTTCCAGGGTAAAACCTTCAGAGTAACAGATTATATGCATAAGTACATGTTTAACTGTGATCACATCTCATTAATATAAGAATGTAAAAGATTGTTCATACATATAGTACAGCATTGTTGCGAGGAATACTATCGTTGTAGAAATTAAGCGAATACTACGCATATTTAAGCTGATTCTTCTCTTTCTTCAGCTCATTAAAGAAATTTATTCTTCTTACTATAGTTTCTTTACATATTACATAGTAAGGATTTTTTCAAGATTTTCACTAATATCTTACTTCTTCTTAATTGGCACTTCATGTGTGTGTGTGTGTGTCTGTGCACGAGAACCAGGCCCTGTCGCCAAAAACTAACAGCACCATCGTGTTCAGCCCATCCAGTTATGTACGAAAATGTGGTAAATTTTGATTTTTACCTTTGTTTACAGGTGTTTTGGGCCACTTTAGTCATGTTCAGACATGTTAAGTTCTCTCAATGGCCGACCGTTGTGTTTACCACAGTCGGAATGAATGAGATAAGCCCAGACTGTATAAAAGGGAAGAGATGGGTGGGATGTCTTTAAACCGAAGAGAAGGAGCCAGGAGGGTGAGGAAGGCCACGGATGAGGGGCGAGCAAGCACTGCCGCCGGAGGGCTGCGCCGGGGTCTACAAATGGAGATAACGCTTTGCAAAGGATCCACTTCTGTGGCAATGGTGCGATGGTTTCTGAAAGTAGAGAAAAGCCTGGAGAAGGATCCAACGTTGAGATAAGGATGGTGAGCCAGCGTCTAAAAGTGGGGGAACGCCCGGAAACGGGTCCAACGTTGTGATAAGGGAGCGCCGGCGTCGAAAAGTGGGGAAACGCCCGGAAACGGGTCCAACGTTGTGATAAGGGAGCGCCGGCGTCCAAAAGGTGGAAAACGCCTGGAGACGGGTCCATCGGCGTGATAAGGGTGCGCCGGCGTCGAAGAGTGGGGAAACGCCTGTGGACGGGTCCATCGGCGTGATAAGGGTGCGCCGGCGTCCAAAAGGTGGAAAACGCCTGGGGACGGGTGCAACGGTGTGATAAGGATGCGCCGGCGTCNAAGGGAGCGCCGGCGTCGAAAAGTGGGGAAACGCCCGGAAACGGGTCCAACGTTGTGATAAGGGAGCGCCGGCGTCCAAAAGGTGGAAAACGCCTGGAGACGGGTCCATCGGCGTGATAAGGGTGCGCCGGCGTCGAAGAGTGGGGAAACGCCTGTGGACGGGTCCATCGGCGTGATAAGGGTGCGCCGGCGTCCAAAAGGTGGAAAACGCCTGGAGACGGGTGCAACGGTGTGATAAGGATGCGCCGGCGTCCAAAAGGTGGAAAACGCCTGCAGGGGGCCCAACGATGTGATAAGGGTGTACCGGGGTCCAAAAGTGGGAAAACGCCTAAAGGCGGGTTCAGCAGAGTGATAGGGGTGTAACGCCCGGAGACGGGTCGAACAGTATCATATAAGGTGGAAGGACGTCTGCCGACTGTTTCACAGCTGTGGAAAGGTGCTTCGAAGCCAGAAAGCTCTGAGGTGCGAAAAAAGGGAGTTTTATTAAATGTGGGATGACCGGCATGGTGTGAGGGAGATGTCATAGGAAGAACGCGAGCGAAGCGAGCACAAAAAGAAGCCTGAGAGTCCGGCGTTAGCCGGACGATCAGGCTGGTTATTTTTTAAAACAAATACTGCCTATTATCTGATATCATAATTAATATTTTTATTATTATTTTTTATTTCCCGTTCGAGTCCCCAAAACGGCGGAGACCCCATTTTTTCCCATGGCCCCGCCTCCTCACGTCCACTTTCTGTGTCTGCTAGTGCTGTACTGTTATACAAAAGTGGGGAACTCGTTGAAACTGTAGGGACCGAAATCAAGTGAAGTTGACTGCTATGGATATATAGGGCAATCAGAAAGTTGTGAATGTTGGTGCATTCACAGACTGAGGGCAAGCAGTGTGAATGAAAAAGGCAGCACCTCAATCCACGATCATTCTGCTTCAGAATCACAGGTGAATGGACTGTAGTTTCAGCAGATGAAAGGAAAAGGGAGTCATTCACAAGGATACCTCATCTACTATCGCTTCTGATTCCTTGGAAAGGACTGGACTGGAAGAGCTGCTGCCCATGAGCCTATAAAAGCAAACACCATATGCGATCTATGACACAGCAGCACCCAAACAAATCGGTAACTTTCCTGCACATTTGTCGGATGTGAAAAACAGTCAGAAGCAATCAATTCCAAATAATTTATCTTTTTTCACAGTTCATATCGAGTAAAAACACAGATTGGAAAAATATTGTGAACAATTACCATAGTATGCACCGATTTTCATCAGTACCAAATTACAGTGAAAAAGCACTAACACAGATAAGTCGAGAAAATCGGAAACTTGACCGCCACCGGCTGAATAAAACACCCAAATTTTCAAGACAGCAATGATACAATCATATATAGTCCTGTAGGTTGAGGCGTACGGATTTCCGGAAAAGTGACTCTCTCTCCGTATCGTTATCTCTAACCAGCGGATCACTGTTTCACAACATTCGACCATAATCCGCAGACTAGAGATAACGTGGATTCGTGACCAGCGTTGCGCACATCCATATGCCCCAATCTACAGAAACTTACTCTGTATAATATGAAGGCATCAGACTGCCTCAATTAAGTAATCGAGTTCCGGTGTTATTTGGCATTTTGGCATTTATGGATAGATTTTTTCGAACAACTCCTTAATAAACTGACTATGGTGTTAATTTAGATAAGAAGATGACCTATAGAAAAACAGCGTGAACAGCTAACCACTATTTGAACAGTTGTCTACTACCTGTCCGTCTGAACCATGGCATCATGAAGAAGTGTAGAAGAGGAGTAATCAAAAACGTGAACGATCTAACCGCAACGAGAATGGAATGATAATGGTAAGATAGGAACCCAGCTGAACCATCTAGGTAATAACTTCACTGAATAGTAACAGACACCCCTGATGAAGTGATGGCAGCAACTGCGCAGGTTGCATTTGCCTCTATCTTTTACAGATTTCAGACATGCGATGATTAGACGGACAGATCGTACCTAATTCGAATCTGATGGAAAAGGATATGGCAAAGAAAACCACCACTAGTTTAGCTCTACTTCAGCATTGAAGACAGATTTCTACATCACTTTCAAGTCTGAGATATTGATAGTTCTACAGTTTCTCGATAAAATGATCCCAACGGCTTAAATAAAACGTTACAAGGCGGACAAAGCCCCTTTTCTCAGAAATTTAATCAATAAGGGTTTGCACCAGTTTGCACGCCCAAACTAACGAAATGGACCGCATCACTGCACATCCACCGATAGAATAAAACAAGAAATGATAGCCAACATTGGTGGACAGCTATGAAGTGAAGCAGTACACCAAAAAAAAACATCACGAAATTCTAAGACAGAGTTCATCAACCTTGTGACACTTGCTGCACGCCATTGGTATCACCACTGTGCGAGTGTGAAAGGGATCAAAAAGTCATGGCTATATATCTCAAACACGAAATACGAGGTGGAAAACTGTCTCAGACATTCAGGCCTGTTAGCAAATAGATTCTACAAATAAGCAAGACCAAAAAGAACCAAGCTTGTTTAAGACCAAATCACACCGGAAAAAATCATTTACAGCGTCAAGCATCTAGTCCGTAAGAAAAGTCGCTAGTCGAATGAAATAAGGGGTTGCTCCACGGGTTCCGGTTGTTGCGCCGCTGGCATCTCAGTACCTGGAATTATACATACGTTGTTCCTAACTATCCCAACACTAATCAAGTATATCCTCAAGCGCACCGTTCACGGGATTCTGAAGGTGATAAGGATGTTGTGTAGGCGGGTATTGCGGCAACTGGGTTTGCTGACCGCTACTTCCATGCAGGGTTGGAGCAGCACCCGGAGCCACTGGTAACGCTTCAGCTGGCTGCTTTAAAGAGGATACACTTCATCGAATGAATGAATAACAGAAAAAAATTTAAAAAAAAAACTAATGAATGAAAAGAATCAATTTCAAAATCTTTTTGGAAGGATGAAGAAAGCATATGCAAATCTCCTTTCTACTTCTCTGATGTTGCGCTCATGAAATATGACTACAAAAAAGTTTCCACTTCAAAAAAAAAAAACAATTTAGAACTTGAATAATACCGCAAAGAAAAATAATCGAATCAGGAACTCAGAGTATAGCATGGTCAAAGAGAAAATTCGATAATCCTGCAATATCTTTCCTCACATAAAACGTGTGTTCTATCATCCATCTCACTCTTGCAACATTATCTTACTATTGTGTCTCTGGTAATTAGGAAGCTACTTCGAACGCATTAAAACATCCACCAAAGTTCACAAATCTGACAACCTCAGGAAACAATTCACCAAAAGCTAGGTGAGGTTGCAACTAATCGGTAAGCCAGACCAATTCTCAGTTACTTGCGATTTTCTCAACATAACCAACACACTTTCATGGCGAATTCTACTATTTTTTCGCAGCTGCAGAAATCGGCTAGCTGAATGTGCGATCAATTACGGAATCTTGACGGGACACTCATTCTTTGTGGATGTAAAAAGCACGACACCTGATGATAAGGAGCAGGTCCTGCGGCCTGTACAGGAGCATAGTAAGGCTGAGGCTGAGGCTGAGGTTGAGCCTGGGGCTGTGATTGATGCTGAGGAGGTTGCAGTGCACCTCCATTAGACAGGGCAGCTGTGTGGGCAGCAGGATTCGCATATTGGACTGGAATCATACAGAAAAGTCGTTGGAACAAAGTGGTTGAAAAGCACCGCTGTAGATACCTTGTTGAGCGGGTGCTACTGCATCTTGCCATTGAGTTGTTCCAGGTACAACAGAGCTGGGAGGGTACTGCTGGTATGACGGCTGAGAAGTGTACGGTTGTTGAGGATATCCTTGGTATCCGGGCATAACATAGCCGGCTTAAATATCCAACATAAACTAAGGGAAGAATAGCACTCAAAACCAAGGAAAGATCCTCACGGTAGTTTCCTTGTGTAGGAACTCCTTGTTGTTGTCCGTAGCCAGCATAATACCCAGCTGGTGGCATCTAAAAACACTATGTCAGTGTCTCACAATTCACAGTTTGGGAAATAACAGAATGTGGTAAAAATTTCACTTTGCGAGTTCATACCTGGCCTCGTCTTGCTTGCATTTCTTGATGTTGGAATCGTTGCAGAGCAACATTGCGTTGTTCCATGAGCATCACCTGAAGCATACTTAGACCGTGTAAAAAAAAAGGAACAAAACTGTAAACGCTTGAAAACCTCACATGTTTTTTCATTCGCATCATTTCCAAGGTTTGCTTCATCTGCGCTTGCCGCTGCCTCTGCTCTTCTGCCAGGCGTTCTTGACGCCTCCTCTCATGCTCAGCACGAAGTTCGTCAATAGCCAAACGAGCCTCACTAATGTGGCCCAGGTGGTCTTGCAGTGATTCGTAATAGGCTGTAAAAATTCCCGTACCACAATTTCAAGAGTGAAACTCGGAGCACATTCAAAAATCGTACTTCTCTCCTCTTCTAACTTCGTCAACGCGCCCAAAACTTGAGAGTGGAATTCAGTGAGTGTAGAAAATAGCCCTTGAATGGCCGTATCATTCAGAACAGAACGACCCCTTGCATTGTTGGACCGGATACGATTCTCCATAACAGTTACCTAGAAAATTAGAGGATATAACAAAAGAGACAATAGCCAAAAAATCTAATTAAAATAAAAGCTGCATAAACTAAGAAAAGTACGCCAACATCATCCTGGATTTAATATTGATGCATTAAAATTTCACTGAGTGCCATTTTCTATGTGAACACAAGGACAGTACTGTAAAACTAGCATGAAACTTTGGGATGAAAAAAGAAGAACTTATTGCCAAAATTAAAATGTCAGGCCTGTACCAGAAGTTCATAGCTTATTAGGCTTATTCATTTGAAAATGTGTAGAAGTTCAGTACAATTTTCGTGAAACACGTCATATTATTTTATAGAAAATGGCATTGCAGCAATAAACACATATGAAATAACTGAAACATACTATAAACATCATGGGTTGACCCAGTACCTGTTCCTTCAACTGTTGACACCACTTCATCGTTCCCTCTGTTTGCGCCTTCAGGTCATCGCTCATGGATGGACTATGATTTAATGATAGTTGTGTTAGCTCAGCTTGGACTGATGCGACCGCATTGTTCGCCGGTGCAATTGATGTTTCGCTCGGAAGAGGAGCAGAAGCCGATGCGCCGGCCCACTCTTCAACCTGGAAACAAGTTTTTTTTTCTGTTTTGCTTTAACTGGTCGATTCATTCGTAAAGAAAGGTTACCTTCAGAAGCATAATGAATGCCAACTAATTCCATCTGACAGCAAAAACAAATTCAGATTATGGCCCACGATTATATGGAGGAATAAAATCGTGGTAATAAAAAAAACAAGGAATACTTAAATGAAAGAGCGTGTACATCCCTCCTATATAACACTCATTAAACATAAAATCAAAAAGTATGCAAGATTTTGAGGTGGCTTGAAATGGCGTTGTACCTTACCATGAAATGGATTCGCTGTAATGAAGACACTGCTTTCATGCGCAGAACCTTGGAGTGTTATTTCCCTACAGAAATCGTACCCCTCTTCTCCCTCTCATCGGAATGAAGAATCAATTCTTCTGTTATTTCTGACATGTTGGTAACTATGCATGGATAAGAACTAGAGATTAAGGTATCAGCTACCATCAGTGGCAGGAAGAAAACGTCCCAAGAAAAGATAGTAACAGGTGGTTAAGCAAAGCATCCGATATGTTATCTTGAAATGACATACCAGTTTAATTTAAAAAAACCTGCTTTCAGATATAGAGAACAGAAGTTTACCACGAAGAATAACTTGTAAGTTTCGTTACTAGACAATGAAAACATGAGTTTCTCAGATATCACAAAGTAAAACTACGGAATGGAGCAAACTTATTAAAAAGACAGGTAGGATTGACAGAAAGTTCTCTTAAAACGAAACATTCTCCCTACCTTAGTAGCAGCACCCGCTTTTCGTTGCTGCCAGTAATCCCGATTTAGATAC
This sequence comes from Ancylostoma ceylanicum, assembly GCA_000688135.1. Lineage (NCBI taxonomy): Eukaryota > Metazoa > Nematoda > Chromadorea > Rhabditida > Ancylostomatidae > Ancylostoma > Ancylostoma ceylanicum. The sequence continues at coordinate 43,529 of JARK01000440.1, forward strand.
CTGAAACAATACATTATTACACATAGTTTTTCCATGTTACCAAGCACAATAGATCCACCTATTCTGGTTTTAACGCTGTTCCAAATGCGACGAGTGAATAACAGCAATGCCATCAGGCAAATAAAGGCCAAACAACGGTTAAGTTGGTACCTAGCCAACGGATCATCTGTAGGAAGGTTGTCTGATGGAGATTCAGCAATGCTAGGAGCGGCACCTTTGTATCCCATTTCAGATGGATTGTAGGATGAAAGCGAAGCAGCGTCCTAAACCGGGGTGAAAGCAGATCGTAGAAATATGAATCAGTGAGATGTACTAACGTTTATCACAGAGGTGCCCGTGGTATCGCCGTTGTATAGCGCATACAAAGATTTCTGTCTCTCTTGTTCCTGAAATGAAAACCATTCGTTATGCTCTCATATTGCATGTAGAAGTATGACAAGATTTGCACCAACAAAGACATTGAAATACTGGGTTTCATCACCTACTTCTCTCTCAGTGAACACCAATAAATCATGAAAAAATGCGCCATGAGTCATTCAAGAAGGGAAGTGACTCAGCACGCCTAACGGTAAGAACTTCTGCTATTATGAAACATGAGTGAGCATATCTGCCCGTTTTCGTGAGCTACCGTACAGTGGAGCTTGGACGAATCAGTATTACTGATGAGGTAAGAAGTCTCCTAGCTAAAAAGAGTAACGGGAAACAACCTCTTCATCGAAATGACCCAATATGGTAATCCGCCCCATTTAGAATAAAACATTTCATCAGCTGAGAAAAATGTCCTTTACCAGTTTTTTTGGCGGGTGGTTAACGGTCTTACAAGAGTGAACAATTGATTTGACGACTGGTACTTAGAATGCCATGCCTCCTCACCAAAGAAGGAAAGAAGAATTTTCAATTTGAACGCGGCAACAACAATAAAAAACGATAACAACTCCGACACTAAATATCTGGCGCCAATTCATATAATTTCCCATCTATTAGAGCAAAAGGATGAGCACTCCCCCGCACCCAACAGCAGTTTCAGCCATAGGTGCGATAGGGGAGAGCCGGGGTCTTCGAAGTGAAGGGGGTCTGAGGCTTGTCAGTGGTGCCAAAAGTGAAGGGGATCACCGACCGGGGGGGGGGTCGTCACATTACATTACAGAAGGCATGGTTTTTTTTTCTAAATTTTAAGCAATGAAAGGACGTTATTTTCTGGAAATAAAGTGTTGTTATAAAATTGTTCGTAGTGCAAGTTGCTGTAGATTCACTTGATTCCATGACAAGATCAGGATATGCAGTCAAAAATCTACCAGGACAGAGAATTGAAAAGAACTTTGACGACATCACGCACTGAGAAGAACGCAAAAATCGAACAGCTATTGCAGCAGATACATTACTGGAGTGATCTGGGTCGGACAGCAAAGCAATAACTCGTAATCATATCAATTAGCGTCGCTATACTCGCTTGGTGGGCAATTAGTGCATCTGAATGACGATAGCGGCAAGCTTCAACTCAGCAAAATCACAATGAACTCGTTGGAACAACATAGCAGTGACCGGTTGTGTTTATCTATTTAAGCAAGCTCAGTTATACCCGTCCATCTGCAGCGGAGCTGACGGCGGCGGCACGATGAGTCATCGCCTGGGCGTGAAAAATCCGGCATCAATTTCAACAAAAAATACACTTAAATTGCCATTAATTCAAAAATGGGAGGGTCTGAGCAATATCAGCATACCATCTCCTACCTCCTGGTGCCAAATACCCCATAATTCATCCATAGCATCCTTCTCCCTTTTGAAAATTTTGAAAACTGGCAAAAAACGGCTATTTTTCCCTTATAACTTCCTTACTACAAACTTTCATATATCGGTGAAGAGTACATATGAGCGATCAGTCATGACATTACACCTACACCACTCGTTATTTCTTCTAGAAAGACGTGCTGAACTGCTCCCTTGAAAAATGAAGGGTGTCGGAGCCGGCCCTTAACAACGGCTCAGTCGCCGCTCTGCGCCTCCTCCCTCATCGCACTGCCTTTTCTTTCTCTGACCAGTGGCCAGAGCCAAAGTACTGGTTTTGGCTCTCCCCCCTCCGGCACAGCGCAGAACGGAATTTTACCTATCATATCATATATGAAACGATAGAGAATTTTCTCTACTTCACACTTGTATGCAATATGTCTCATTTCGTTTTGAATATGAAGACAAATTCGCTAAAAACCCACTTAATCTCTCCATTTTGCACGGTCTCAAAGATTCCCATTTGGATCCCATAAGATCCTCACATTAAGATTAGTGTTCTACTGGAGCTTATGGAGAATTTCTTCCTCTTCTTGCATGGGCTGTCCCATTTTTGATTCGCTCATCATTAACATATTTATTCATCATAGAACTGAAACCGCTGGTAAATGTGTTGCTTTTGAAAAATGCAAACGGTTCCTCCAGTGATGAATATATTCACATAAACTAGGTGGCAGCTTGATCCCCTAGGTTTGAGCTATCTGCAGATACCCTTCACTCTATGGAAATTTCCACTCCTAACTACGCTATTCTTCATTTTTTCAAGCACTACAAATCAGTGCAATTCGGCGCTCCAATTGCGAAATCAGTTACGCACTCGCACACCCAAAACATTCACGCATTTCACATCTACATACATGTGTATGTATAAACTATGTACATGGATTTGTTCGAATGTTTAAATTCTAGTTTCTGACATCGGTTCGTGTTCCTTCCTTCCTCCTTCACATGCATCCTTCTTCTCTTAATCGCTTTCTTCTTCTTGGTTACCCGAAAATAATTTGTTTTGTTGAATGCCTTTTTTACCGGTCACCTCCTCTTCGTTTGTGGAGGGGGTCTGCGGGACCCCTGCCCAAAGTGAAGGGGGGAAGAGCTTCGGCTCCGACAATCGCACCTATGGTTTCAGCGATGGGAATGATGCAAAAACGTACATACCTTGGCTTCCGCCTCGCTTTGGCTTATAGCCAGAGCTAGTGCCAGTTCCTCCTCTTCCTTTTCCCTCAGAAGTTTTTCCTTCTCCGCTTGTGTGACTTCGGCATTAGCAGAAGTTGATGTGCCAGGTTCATTCTAGAAATGAAGAAGACTCTGCATATTTTAAAATAAACTAGAAGGTGAAAAGAGACCTTCACAACTTTCGCTTCACCAGTTTTCGAAGTGGCCTTCTCATAACAAGCATCACAAACCCGGACCTGAACAGCCAAACATTTTTAATCCACATTATCTATTACAGCGAAATGTATGCAGCTCACCTCTCTTTCGATTCCGAACTGTGGAAGAGGCAGCTCTTTGGTACTGCAGCGATCACAGAAAATCTGTCCACAAGCGCGGCAATGGTGTTTGCGATTGAATAATGAGAATTCGGCACGACAACTTCAAAAACTTCGATAAGCATTGAACTTATAGTAGACAGACAGACAAACAAACAGTACCGGAAGCACTCTGTTCCATCGTGCCAGTCAGGAGCAACTTGAGCAGTAAACATGGCATCAGCTTCTTTTATGGAGGGAAAGTCGAAACCAGCTAACTTCATGAGATTGTGAGTATCAACAACAATTTTGTATTCGGGTTTGTTGGCGAAAGCCATAGCCCAACATTGCAGCATTTCCAAAACCTTAGTCTTTACCTAAAACGAAGTTTTGAGAATTTCAGTGAAGAAAAACTTATTTACAAGGTTAGTAAGAACAGATTAACCTTGTTTGACCGCCTAAGTTCAGAGTTTTCAGAAAGGTGAGGATAAGATTACGCATACTTGCAACCACGTCTGTCAATATGCAAGGCGTCTAATTGGCACGGCCGCTCGCTTTCTATATGATCAGACTGTATAGGGTACAGCACCTTTTGGCACTCGCCAGAATTGTCAGGAATACTCTATTGCTTCGAGGCTTGCAGTAGCACCCGGCCCATAAGCAAAGCTGTCGTTACAGCTCTGTTAATGCTGCATCATCTTATCTCAGTACAACAATGCCACTAATTCTACCACCCTCATGCCAAGTTAAATGAAGAATACAGTGCTTATACGTTGACGAACCCCTTATGCTAGCCTTTTTCCCTTATACGTTGCTTACTCCTAAAAGGTTTATCTCGGCGCGGTTTGCAAAAGATTTCACTCTCTGAACGTATACTCTTGGAACATGACCAACTCTTCTTCTACGATTAATTACGTCATTCAAGGAATTATGAGTAACGAATAATCAAAGAAACCTACGTCTTCATATTGGCTTCCAATACCCAAATTCTTAAACTCCTCCATGAATTCTCTAGTAGCAACTTCAGCATGAATCTGAATTGTGACACATAACACTTTACGAAAATCTACAAAAAAAAACTATAGCAAATACCTTGTGACCGCAGTTTTTCACACATGCATCAAGTACAAGGAGAGCATGCATCACGACATGAGGATTGTCGTGTTGAATTCGCTTCCGCATAGACTGCATAGCAACCTTGGCACTGAAAATGTTTGTTGATCGCAACGAGTTCAAACGTTATCTGTAGATATCCCAAAGCAATCGAAACTTACGGCACTTCTCCAGCTCTTATAGAGTCGAAACATGCAATAATTCCGTCCCAATTAGGTTCCAAATTCGTGCTGTCAGTGGCTGCCTCTGTATAACAGCGCCATTCGTAACAGAAAGATAGAAAATTTAGAAAATAAAACAAAAACTCAAACCAACAGAGGAAAAGGGCGTACCTAGAAGTTTATCGAATTTTTTCGACATTGTTGATTGAGTGAAAAGCGGCCTAAAACGATAAATTTACTGGTGCAGATTATCGTCACGTTTCGCGATGGAGCTTTCTCGCATTACACAAAAAAACTAAGGATATGGATATACCCCCCCCCCTCCTCCGGAAGAGTATAGTCTGGTTCGCACGCTCAGACACTCGGACCGTCCGAGCGCTCGCCGCCAGCGCGGGTCGCACGGTCATTCGCGCATTCCGCTCGCA
>JARK01000441.1:0-48366 GCA_000688135.1 Ancylostoma ceylanicum
GGTGGGGGTGGGTGGGGCCCAGTGAGAGAAAGAAAAATTGGGGTCTCTCCCGTTTTGGGGACTCGGGAATAAAATTAATAAAAATGTTAATCATAATATAAAATAATTAATAAAAAATTATCTAACAATGAACATCTAAAAGTATATCAACACAAACTTTTTTTTGTAAATTTCGGAAATTCGGCGACCCATTTTCGGGGGCCCCCACCCGCCTGCGTCCGCCACTGGTACCTATATACTCCTCCATTGGCTAAATTGTGCATACTTCACTATGAAGTTTTGTGGATTCAACTATTCCAGATATCTGGGCTGATGCTCTTCAGTATACCTCACTTTCAAAAAAAGATGGCAAGAGAAGCCTTACCTCACGAGCCTCCTAAGGAGAAGAAACAGCAGGAATTGAAATCTATCAGCTAATGTTTGCCGCATGATTGTGTATAAGCACAATTTCTTGTTTTTACTGTGTAAATTTGCCAGTTNTGGCAAGAGAAGCCTTACCTCAAGAGCCTCCTAAGGAGAAGAAACAGCAGGAATTGAAATCTATCAGCTAATGTTTGCCGCATGATTGTGTATAAGCACAATTTCTTGTTTTTACTGTGTAAATTTGCCAGTTATGGCGAATTCCATGTGAACATTCCGTTTCTGCTATTGTTGTTGCAGTTATTACATATTTTCTTACGTTCTTGGTGATCTATTATAGTTTTCGTCAATTTTCAGTATGCCAAAATCACTGTATTTCACGCTCCGCCAAAATCCATGCCTTCTTTTCTCTTTCATGGCACTTGGCTGTTGTGTGCCAAATAGGTTGTTGATGTTGACGGGCTATGTTTGCCTTTTCCTACTAAAAAAGTCTTTTCTGTATTGTGCTCTGGATTTGCGGTTTCAAACGCATTAGTCTTGTTATCAGAGGAACTCAATTCCCTACCACCTCCCCGTTTTCCTAATCCTCACATTTTGGTAGGTACTGCTGCTGATTGATCACTTCTTTCCTCGCACTTCTCTAACATACGTGTTTTCGTAGGAGTTGCTTATCACTACATTTTCAACGCAGTTGTTGCATCTATGTGACGACGCTCTTCCTTGGACCTATATACAGTGTATTAGTCGGGTGTTCGACCACCAAGGCTCTTTGGTTCNNTAATGGCAACCACCGCATGAAGTTAGAAAATGGCTACCACCACACGTACAGACAAGAAACTGCAAATGAACACGATAAGGTGAGTGAAACGCGGACAAGCTGATCATGATTCACGGATACTTGAAAGCAAGCAATACTACAAAGCCATTCTGAAGTGATGAATCCAAACCAATTTCTAGTAATCAATATTACCGTGAAACCGATCGTGTGCGAATGGAACTAGGGCTGGATAGGCAAGAAAGGTCACACCTACATTCGGAAGACAAATGCGCGGTTTTTCAAACCGCCACCGATCATATCCAACAGAACGTCATTGCAGCGGCAAAAGTAACAAAAAAATTCCATTTTTGGGAGCATGTTTCGGCTAATGAAACTAGAACTTCAGAAAAAGAAAAGGCAAAGAGTATCTACAAGTAAATTAAACGTATTATGTCAAGAAATAAAGAAATACGAGTTCACCTATTTACAGGAGACGTCAACCATAGTTGCACCCCTCGAATCCGCAGCAGTGCAGCATCACTTTTTAACCCAACGCTTGATCCTATAGTGGCTAGCAACACGATCTTAACGTGGGTTAACGAGTGATGTAATGCTGATGCCGATGCGAAAGGTGAAACGAGGACTTTTTCCCTTGTACACGTGCATTTGACCTGATAATATGTATAATAACAAGTCGACGTGGGAAGAATAAAATCCAGTTTCGTTTGCAAGTGGAAGGCAATGAAAAAAGAGCAACAGCTTAGTATGACAGTTACAAGATCATGGAATAATGAGAGAAAAGGAGCTGTCTATACCAATTTCGGACGACCATAAAAACTAATACCTACAAATGCAGAAATATGTAGGTAAAACAGATTTAGTACAGAAAAAGAAATAAGTCAGATCTAGGAGAGAGGAATGGTCGCAGAGAAACGGAAATCACGCCGAGTAGCTACTAACAGTGAAATGCATCCAGACAACATGCTTACAGCAAATGCAGCTATGACATTAGGAAGGAAAATGAAACTTTGGCCGCACTCTTGCAGAGTGCACATTGAAATTTGATAGTTTTATGTGAGCTTGCACCTACAATCATTTCAAAAAATACTTGCCTCCGGCACCCACCGCCCGTCTGCTGAGCCGCGCCGCGCCTCCCATGCATTATCATACGTGCTGCGACGTGGCTCAGTCGACGCGCTGTGTAGCGGGAGGCAAGTATTTTTTGGAAAGACTATACATCGATCGAGTAAGTCGGTTACTAATCAGGCCGCACTCTTTCGTGAATGGTTGCCGGATGGCTCCTAATTCCCATTAATAACCGAATTTGGTCAGAAAATCAACCCAAAATTGTTAAAATCAATGTAACCACTCATGCAACCAAAGCAACAACAACGCGGAGCCAAACGGGAGAAATGTTTACTGACGCGTCAAACAACTGCTGACGAGCTCTCGGCTTTCGAACTTCCCCACTAAGCTTACAAACAAAATCGATTGTTGTATAATCTAATGGTTAACAGCCGGTTCAAAAAAAAAGAGCGAACATTGCAGTACTTCTATCATGCACGTTCTAGCTTGTTAGTCGCAGTGATTTTTAGCTGCCTACCACATCACAACGTTCCCGGAAATGATGTGAGAGTACGTGCAACACAGGCGTTCGCTCAATGCGACTCACTCTTCGGTGAATGGAGGGTAATGGCTTGACCTAAATCCAAATTGTCAACGCCTAAGTGAATGTCAGGATCTCTAACCAAGCAATTCTGTGCCTAGGCGTCGTACAATAACATGCACACAGAATACCACCTCAGCTATAGATTTTGGTATTTGTTTTTCAGCTGAGTACATAGTGTCCCAGTTCGAATCAACACATGTTTCTCATGAGTTTTCACCAAGAAGCATGGGAACGAAAAAAAGTCTGAATACTTGAAGCTCACATAAATCCGCACATTTTCTATGTTTCACATGTTTGCTCTAAAGTTAAGCGTCCGTATAGGGAACTGCTACCAGAAACATGAAATACAGAACGCATAATCGCAGCAACAGACTGTAGGGAAATCGATGACATCTGCAAAACCGCTGTTACAACATAGTTCTGCACTTCGACAGATACGACAGAAATCGTGCGCTAATCGATAGGATGGTTTTCGAATCAGTAATGCAGGCCAACTTAGACGTGCATTTTCGCTAATGTCGAAGCAACAGCAAGTTTGAGGATACATAGTTTCTGTAGAACTACGATGGTTGAAAGAATATTACTTAACTCAAACAAGTAAGGGTGAAATTCCTAATGCAGTAGCCTTATCGTGATGAATCAAGTGGGGCGAACAATAGGCCAAATGTCTTCTCGGCGCACTTCCGAAGGAAAAATCAAGTGTAAATCAATACATCAAAGTTCTTTAGTTGTTGCCCACCGAGAGAAAATATCATAGCCATGAATGAATCCACATCAAATCCACATAAATCCCTATCCACGAATTTCTCATGTTCTAGCATCACAACATCATCAATATAGAATGTTTTGTTGCAAACCCTTCGTTTGCATTATACCAATAGATGCTACGATATGACTACGATGTTGTAGAGGGACCCCATAACGCTTTTTTCCTCGAATTGAAGCTTGACGGCAAGACATATGCAAAGCAGTGATTTGAGCGAGTTCGAAATAAATCAAATACCGTTGTACATTGGACTGAAGAATTGATGAAGAATTCAGAGAAGAAAATTAGTTAACCTTCCGCGAAGGAAACGAAAAATTCAACCCAGTGTAAGGGAAGAACTCCTCTAGCGCTTCGATCATTTGAATTTTAGAAAATTTATTTCTATTCATCAACGCAACAGAACCGCAACAAAATATTATAATTGTAAATACAGGACAGACATAGGGATACAGGAAAGCGACAAGACAAATAATGATGGGGCAAATCATTGACAGGTACCGTTTGCAACCGTCAACACAACACGATAATGAACAACATATTCAAGGTCAAACTTGCGAAATCCATTAATCTCCTCTACTCAGTGGGCGCCAGTGGGTTCTTCAACACGAGAATCACCGAGTCACCGCGGAGAAACATTTTGGAAATGAAACGGTCCTTCGGGACAGCCTTCGCCTATAAATCACGGTAAATGTCTTAATAAGACTTGATGTAAGAGGGTATAAAACGGGATTGAAATAACTGTGATAGCCCAAGAACACAAATATTAAGATGGAAATTAAAGTGAAGGAACGTTAACCTTTCCTTTTTTCGTTCGCTAACCGAAACATCCTTAACGTTTTAGAAGCAGGGCGAGGGAGCATGGAATCACACTCGATTTAGAAAACAGTGACAATCAAGGTATTACCATGTGGAGAGCCTACCGCGAGTTCCAGAAATTATCGCACACGTTCCAACTTTCTGACCCGGGGTTTTATAGCTGCCTAGTATGTTAAAACGGTCACGAAAATGTTGTGAGAGTACGTGGAACGTATGCCGCTTCACAATGTTCACTCCCTCGTGAAGGAAGGGTCCACACAATTAAGCAACATACTTCAAAATGCAGCGATAATATCTCAAAATTATGGTAGAAATAATAAATTCTAGCAAATTGTCAAATAGTGTCCCCCAAAGCAATACACTGGTGTTTCGTTGGGAGAAACAAGTAACTGAATCATTTTTGGGTTGCTCATCCTAACACTCACAGTTGCCTAACTACGCAACATTTGCCTCCTACAACGCTTGCCCGTTCTCTACGGAACCTAAAATCTCCCGACCTAGCAAAAAAATCGCAACAGAAACTTTGAATAAAATTTCTGCTCATTTCAAAAGCAAAGGTTGAGCATGCAGATACCAGTAGTAACTGGAAGGAAATTTTATGACTTTTTCTGTGCGATAAGACACAGCTTATTATTCACGATTAAGTGCACGAAACTATTGGGCGAATCTGCATGAAATCACTCTTTATTGAAAAAAAACTAAGTTGTCCCAAAAACTGCTTCGAGAGCGAACTAGGTGAATGGGGCCAGCCGCCAGAACACTGAGTAGCATCAACCTTTCTCCTCTCTTTTTTACTACTTTACTCAATGCCGACGTGGATACGGATTTGAAGTCTACTGGCTCGTCTTCCCAAGCCATGTAGAAACGAGGATTTTGTTCGAATGAATTATATTTTTAGTATGTTAGATTGTTATATGGAGTTACACTTCTCGGAAACATGCTGTGGCCGATTCTTAGAAGAATAAAGCTTGTGTGTCCTTCCGGCCCATCCAAAAGACTTTGCTCGTTCAATAATAGCAGTACAAACACCAAATTGGCATGGGTAAGCGCGCAAGAAAGTGGAGCTAGGCAAGCCCATCTCTTGAGAACTAGCAACTTTACCAAGTGAGTTTCAAGAGGGCCGCTAAGTCTTAATCCATCGAAATAACTGAGTTCTTATCATATTTTGTTCCGAAAAGACGTAACGCTATGCCTATTTTCGCACCCAACAGTGCACATCTGCACAATTTTTGTGTGTTCCATTCCTCAAGAAATAGAAGTGATTTCAACTGTAAACATACTGAAAGGTAATGCATTGAAAAGAATGGGAAGCAAACGAACCTTCTTCTTCCCTTTGCCAGTTTTGGGCTGCTCTGTCCACATTTCTTTAACGTTTTCGAGAACCATGTTACAATGCCTGAATACAAACTTATTCTTTGTAATAACAGCAATACCGGAAAAATGCAAAAAGAGGCGCTGCTCCATATCTGAGTGCCCAAAAGTTTTCGCGATTTTTTTTCTGTGAAGCGTTGTATGGTATATGATGGTATTTGAAGTACATATGTTGTATGATACGGTACTTGAAATACTGAATATGAGTAACACGAATACCGAACCCATTTTGTAGCGCAAGCTCATTCCTGTAGGGTTACAGAAGACGTGAGGTAAATACAGCACGTTACAGAATCTTCCCAAGTTTTGTATACCAGGGTTGTTCGAGGTGCTGAACACGAATGTCCTATTTATTTTGTACCTAATATCGATTCTGCGTGGCTATGGTGAGATTGCATGAGAAATGGTGTTGATAATCGTGAATAGCGTCTGAAACTATTCCTCTGTGCGAAGTTGGGTGGATTCTTCGAGTTAGCTTATCTATAGGTAACGCTAATCACGATTGCGACTCCCATGGACCGCACGGTCTACGCAGCATAACTGAGCGCCTTGAATGTCGGGTGTTGCCTTGCCCGCGTCGCATAGGAGGTGCGGCGCGTTAGGCCGCAGGAATCGCGGTCGCGATTGACGTTTCCTGTACAGTGAGCTAGCTCATCGTAAACGAACAAAAATGGGGTCACGGTACAAAATGGATACGGCACTCGTGCTCAACACCTCGAACATCCTTACTGCGCAAATTCCTAGCAAAGAAAAATTGGAAATTTTGCGCCATGGATGCGGAGTAGTGTCTCACGGGAAGATTTCAAGGATGCCACAAAAAAAAAACTGACCTGTCGAAGGCTTTCACTCGACCAAGGAGTTTCTTGTTGTTCCTGCAGTTAATGAGCACCTAAATGAAATTTCATCGACTCTCATCACATCCGCACCAAGAAGAAAATATAAGTTTTATTGATCAGAGTATAAGATAAGCAGGGTTTCGAACCGTACCTGAGCGTTGTTTTTCACAGAGTTGTTCAGAATCGACAGAGGCCCAACATTGAATTCTTCCTGCTCTTTCGCTGCCAGTTCCTCTTGGGTCATTTCAGCGCGAGGTTTCACCATACTGTAAACAAATCCATCCTGTTCAAATGACAGAAAATAAACATACAGCTAATCTGCACCGATCAACAGACTAGACTGAACAATTCTTGCACAGCAGCCTGCAATTTCGCAAGTTTGCTCCAAGATATCGAAGAAAAATTAGTAGCTTTGTTATTTTCGACCCTAACAAAAAGCATAGTGCGGTTCTAGTTCATCAGAATCTCTATAGCGCTAATGGACTCTATGTAGTTGAAAAATAATAACCATGAATCTAATAAGGTGTGTTGGATACAAAACAGAAAAGTTCGATTTTCACTCTCGTTCCGAAGAAGGGCGGTTCAACATGAGCTTAACATCTTCTTAGAAGCTCTGCAGGCGACTTACAAACCTGATCCGCCGTGCGCTCATGAACTGAAAACGAGTGGCACTCAATAAACATTCAATGAACTCAATACCGCAAGCTAACACTAGTCGTGCATCCAAAAACACCTGATATATATTATTCAAATGTGCAAATAAAATCATGAGGATTATAGATATATTTTCAATTCATACAACAAAACTGTAAAAATTCAAGTTACCTTACTTTCTAGATATAAACGAAAACATAAAGGTTAGCTTCGTTGGCGTTTAGTACATTCTCAATCTTAGCAGTGCTTAACCGCATTTCAAAACGCATCCTAGGCAAACTGGTAATAAAATTGCGCTCTTATAACTAGGCTCTTAGCAGGGACGGACGCTTTCGTTAACGAAATCTCAATGCAAGAGGTAACCAAAACAAAGACACCTCCGGTGAATTTCACATTCGTGAAGCCGAACTCTAGTAAGTCCATAATGGGCAAATTTAGCCTGTGACGTTCGTTTTACCAAGGTAAGTCGTGCAAACTTTATCCCCATCTACCGAACTTCGTACTCTCTGTATAATGATGTGAACAAATACTAGAAACTCATAGGAAATTTAGTGGAGTAAATCAATTGAATACGTTTTTGTGGATATTTTTGAGAAGAACAACCCTTAGCGGCCAATTTTGGCTATGCAGAATCCACCCCCAGGTAGCCAACAGACAGAAGCTAATTTATCCTTGTCATCTCCACAATAAGAAGACTTGATATGTTTAGGTAGAGGTGTTTACATGTACTAAATTCGCCGACTCATTAAATGATTAGCTATAGACAGCTTCAAATGAGAAGCAAGACACTGAAACTGGAAAGGAACTCACGAAGTCATTTTGGCGTGCGAACAGTTGTGAAGGCGTGAGAAACCACCTGAAACTGGTGACATTAATTTAGCAAAGAATGGGGAATTTAAGGCTGTGCTTCAGCGCAACGTGAACGAAAAACAACAAGTGATCGAAAAAGTCTCAGAACAGGAAGGAGGGAACGAAGTTTGGAAGAGTGTGAAAAATAGAGAATAGAACCGAACCGAATGCTGTTGGACAAAATTACTCCATAGTAACTGATTTTAATGAGAGATTTCAATTGGAAACCCGGATTTCGCCATTCAGAAAGAGTGGTTCGCGGTAAAGCATTCAAAGAAGTTCCAAAACTCAGTTTCGTAGATGGCTCCACTTTGAATACTCCGGTTGAGAAAATTAATTTATTTTCTTCAAAACAAAGTAGAGAAAAAAGTGGAGATTCCGACGCAAAGGAACCCAAATTACTTTCTCCCCGTCGCAGCAGATCTGCGAGCACTTGGAGATCAAAAATGCAAAAGCTCTCGAGGTTCTAGAATGGACACACTAGGAACCGTGAGAAACCGATGAAAGATAGGAAAATAACAATGAAAACAACGCGAGAAATGATGAATCAACGCCGATGAATTGTGGCGCGCCCGCAAATTCGAAAATCCGCGGCGACGTCGACGAGCGACGCGCCGCGTGCGCACTTTCCCCACGATGAAGGCGATAACGGCACCCGCGAAGAATACGACGGAGGCCGTGTCGGGCGATCGACGTGGGTGGTCTCGTCAGCTTTGCGCAGAGGCGATAACGTGACCAATGAGGCTCTGCCGAGGTGCGTTTATTGCTGGTTGAAAACTTTTCCCAATTGCCCGCGATGGCCCCTGAAACACGGGTGTCATACGCAATTTTTGAACGCCCCCAGGGGGCAGAAATGGAAGGTCCTGAGTGGAATAGGAAGTCCCAATACGTCTCCTGAGTCAGCCACCTATTCCGTCTTGATTAGTCGATGTAAGAAATCCCGTCTACGGACACTTACCACCAGCGCGCGTAGCGTCAGAACTTTGTGCCCCTTTGACCTTGGAGAAAAAGAGCCAAACACGGTTCAAAAGTAGCTCTAACTCATCTTAGCACCTTACTGATAGTCCTAGGTCAAAAGTGAATTCTCCATCATGGAAAAAGTCCGGGAACAGCTGTTTTCTGTACACTGTCATACCGGGACCTGACGCGCGCGGGTGGTAAGTGTCCGATAATCAAGAAATCCAGATGACAAAAACAGAATCTGCGGAGCACCCACATCGGTTGTAATGTTTACCTGTCATACATGTCTTGAACTGTTAGTTGACACGTCGCAAACAATTTGACTTGTTAACCGACAAGCAATGCAGTAGTTACCTGAAATAGTAACATGTCATAACGTGTAAGACATGTGAATATATCAACCAATGTTAGGGGCCCTCTCCCCCCAACTCCACCTTCCCTCTTGCTATAATGAGATATGTACGGCACTTTTTGGAATATGTTTGGCTTTTCTGCCCTAAATTCAAAAAGATAAAACAGCCTGACGCAAAACTTCGTTGCAGCAAAAGATAGCAATGATGGCCTTTTGGGTGGTGAAGTAGCGGGGCTTTTATCCAAGGAGACCATTCTACGGCTTTACGAATTGTAAGAAGCGGGCAATCTCCTGAGAGATCTTACATATCCCATCACAGGGCAATTCATGGTATTTGCCCATGGAATGAATCGTGCCTTTATTCCCCATCTCATGTCATTGTCCTTGAAAGCAACACCAGAGGAAATCCTCGACTCGAAACTGAGACAAGGGTGGTAAAATAGAGTTTGAGCACATTACAAATGTGAGAAGAACACAATGAGTGATGACCTGCCAGCAAAGAAACCAGTATCGCCCTCACGGACATGGCGGGGTTCTAGCGCCACGCTGGTGCCACGCAGCGCTATCACGGTGGGTGGTCTGACGCAGTGGATGTGCGCAATACGTACCGTTCACAGGGTTTCGTGTCGGGACGCACGCACACCCCTACAGCAGAGCACTCGTCCGCGCTTTCGACACATGGAAAAGAGTGCCTTCATTTCTAGCGTCTTTCACACAGTTCCGTTCCTGCCAATGAGTTTACTGTTCCCAAAAGCCCGAAATTTGGGGAAATCTCTAACGCAAGGGTTTCTGCGGGTACTGGCTTCAATGCTCAAGTGTTTGCGCTGACCCAGAATGCAAACTATTCAAACAGTGACTATTGGAAAGTCGAGTCGAGCTTCTCTATTCAAATGCGTGTTCTTTTGGGTCGAACGGATGTGGATAACGTTTAAAACAAATGACTACTCTAAAAGGTCAATGGACATGGTAATGTAACTGCAATACGTAGGGCAATCTATTCTACGGTGGTTCCCAACCATCCTTGCATCACATAACACCGCTCGTCTGCTGAGCCGCGCCGCACCACCTATGATGGAGCATGGGCGATGCGGCGCGGCTCAGCAGACGAGCGGTGCTATGGGATGTAAGGATGATTGAGAACGACTGTAGATGTATGCGCCATTCGCGCATAACCACAATAGCGGAGAATTTTCCATGGAGGCGCAACTCAACATGTACACGTCGTACCTAAATACCGCGCTGCCGCCCTTCATCACTTTCTCACTATCACCAACCCACCCTTCTGACCGGGCTGGCCGGAAGGATACCATGGTCGTCCGGGCCGGCCGGCCATGAGCTCTCTCCCAGCCGATCGCAGGTACTCGCATCTACAAGAAGAATCGAGCAGCAAGTAAGAGAAAGATTTTATTATTACTCCACAATACACAGACATCTAGCCGACATTCTCAAAAATAAAAACATACAAAACAGTCAAAAGCAGTTTTGGTGGCGTTTCCATTACTACAGATACATGATCTCAGAGTAGTCTGGGAGGAATGAGCCTCCACTGGCATCCTTATATTCTTCCGCTCTCTGCATGCGCCTCTTGCTCACTTCATGAGCGGTGCTCGACAGAACGGTGGACCGGTGCAGCCTGGAATATGATAGCTTAGAAATCTCTTAAGGATTCAGCTGTGAGACATTCTCACTTTTGAGGCTTCTCAAATCTTAACACCGATTAATACCATGGGGTAGAATCGTTACCTTTTCTGTTTCCTATAATAGTTTAACGCCACTAAGTAGGCGCAGCAAAGAACTGTTGACAGAAGAAATAGGAGAGTGACGAAAATGAAATACTCGGAGCCTGAAAAACAGCAAACTTAGATTTCCTGTGCGAAAGAAAACGAAAAGTGTCTCAGATGGAGACTGACTTCAACTCCAATATGAAGACAGAAGTATAAAAGGTGACCTGTCACTGGACCGATTTTCACTAGAAATTCTTGCGTAGATTTTCCCGAAGGGCTTTTCTATGCCCTGGTCAAGAAAATCGCGTTTTTCTACACCAGCTCTCTTTTGGTAAGGTTACCGTGGGATTAATGCAGGAGAATGAAATAAAATATCAGTGAGAAAATCATAGTAATGGCAGTGGGGTTAGCTGCAGTCTAGATAACGTAAGTCGGGCTACTAAATGGACACGATATTCATTTTTTGCCACCTTTAGTGACTAGTAATCGATAAATCAAGGAATTTCCGAGAATTTTTGAGCAAAATAGCGGGATTATTGCTGATTAGACGGTCATTTCCTCGCCAAAATTGATACATTCTCTTTATTTCTTACTGTGATTTTGCCATATCTCCACGAGAACGGGGCTGAGACAGAAAATTACTGCATATTTTCGTGATTGCGACATCGAAAAATAAACTCATTAAAGGGGGGGGGGGGTCTAGAGGTCTAGGCGAAAATTTACGGAAGAAACCCATCCGATGACAAGTCACCATTCATACTTCTGTATTATGAAGCGCAAGGCTCTGGAATAGAGTTGAAACCAATTTCCAATCTTTTTATTATTTCTCGTCCAGGGAGACATAACTGACAATTGCTTCTGGCACCATTACACTCGTGCTCCTAAACACCTGACAGTAGGGTAGCCCTGGGAGAGAGCCCTAAGGAAAGTGACCTTTTGGAAAGGTCAACTAATCTCTCTTTGCTCTGTCGTTTTGCGAAGGTTAGGAAGAACATCTTGAAGGAAACTTCATTTGAGAGAGACGCATAGCACTGTTTTTCTCATTTTTCTTACTGCTGTCACATGAAAGCCTCACATTTTTGCCCTTAGCAAAATTATTTATTTCAAAAATGCACTTCGTTGTACTTTCAAATCAAATGGCAATCTACTACGATTTCTTGGCAAAGCAAAGGCAGTGATTTTTCATTTTTCGTCTGTATAAAGCTGAAGTTATAACCTAGATATGCCCCTGGCCTAATGGACAACTGTTCATTGCTATAGTGCAATCCACCCGGGACAGAAGTCCCAGAGAAAATAGAGGAAAAAAATTGTGTGGCTGAGACCCAGATGAATTTAACATAGGCCAAAAACATTAAGGCGACGGTGGTAAGTAGCGCTTATCATTACGATGCGTTGTAATAACATTTCTGAAATGTCCTACTTTTAGCGCGGGGTATGTTTTGATCTAAGGTTAAGCGGTGATCGATGAAATGAGGATATTTGTAGAAACGACAAAAATGAACTTATGTCAGGATTAATGTCAGGATGTTCGCATTTTTCTTTATTTGATTGGATTTGTGAGCAGAAAAATGCCAAGTGCTTCAAGCGATTTAATAATGGTGACCAGTTTGGAATTGCTCAAAGATTACATAAGGATGTGGTCACTACAGATTTGGAAATCCAACTCCCTTTCAATTGACAGAACTTGCAGGGCATACTAGGATAGGATGTGGATTTTCCAGGTTTTGCCAGAGGAAATGAGAAACCTCACAGTTATCGCATAAGCAAAGGTTTAAACTTACTGGCTCCAATGACTCCATCGGTAACTTTTCTGACGTTTATCGCAAACAGCACGGTGTTCCCGTTCGTTGCCAAAATCTGAAAAAAAAAAACCAGTTCAGGGATAAAAATCCTCTTTTCCCAAACAAGCATTGATCACTGCAAAACACAGTTTCTCAGTGAAATGTATGGATGTGAAACATGTGGACGTTCTTGTTAAGTAGGGTAGGAGCTCACCGAGAGGAAAAGGTGCAGCGGTTGTGGAACACATCGTTCAAGCGCGATTCCTGCCGCGAATATGGAGAACACCATCATCCACTGCATCACAACTGAGCACAGCAGAGGTTCTTCTCCTGGAAGGATTCAAACTTTTCACGCGGAAAAAGTCTAACAGGCAGCACATTGTCTACAAAACGAAAGCTAGAATAAACAGAAACTAATGCTTTGTTCAAATGTATTTCGATTTGTGGCGCAACATGTCGTGAACATATTGACCTGAAAGGATACCAAAGATCTACTGTGCACGGATTCATGAACGTCTCTGGGAAGGCTTTAAGCTTCCAGCTCGTATAGGGTGGAAGAATTCCTCGACTTGAATGTGGCATATATTGCCACATTTACCATAACCTATCATGACGGACTAAAACGAGTTGCCCTAGCGTGGGATATCCTTTTTAACCTTGAAATTCATTCACTTTAGAAGGGCGGGTAGGTAACAGCTTGCCCTGGTTCGTTCATGAATCCGGGCCCTGCCTCCTCTTTAAATGACTGTTTCCAGTTGAAGTGATGATTGTTTGCGGATAGTTAATTTACTAGCAGTATCTTCAAACGAGATAGGGAAAGAATTGCTCATTTGCTCTTTTCCTAACCCTGAGCAACTCTTACTCAGGAGGAAAAAGTGGGGCGGAATTCGCCAACGAATGACTCATTTTTGCCTTAAGTTTATTTTCAAGGAAAACAAGGGGGAGGCACACGAATTTTATTCAATTTTCCCGGATCTTGCCAATTCCAGCAGAATCAATTCTAATTGTCTCTAAACAAATTACCGAAAAATCGCTCGAGTCCGCACTTTTGTGACGAGACTAGCCTATGAAAGCACCTGTAAATTTCGACTATTTTTTTTTGTAAAATTCAGTTACTTCCTAGAAAGACAAGTGAATTTTGCTTGGATGTGCACTGTCTCCGCTCCATTTCTTTTTGGTGGGCGAACTGTTTATCCGCTGAGGGCGTGGCTTCCCTCGGATGAACAGTTACACAACCGGATAAATGACTACATATGTACGTTATCGGATAAACAGCTGCACGGTCGGGTAGACCGCTACCTATGTTGCGGACAAACGTTATATGCACTTCATTTGTAGAGGAAGTGATGTGGACATCTAACATGCATATTTATGCATGAAAGGACGACTCCCATGTGAAAACATATAAAAAGAAATATTCTCCGTAATTCCTAAGTATGGGTAAAATTGAAACCTTTCAAAAGTAGTGATCCTACAAAATCAACATAAAAAATGATTGCTCCAAGCTCCAACTAAATTCGGATAAACAGATGCGTTAATTAGTTGCTTATCCGGAAATTTTGGGCAAACAGCTCCACGGTGGAGCTGTTCCTCTGTGAAGAGGTCATCTTGGATAAAAGTGTGAAGAGGGGCATCCCTCTGCAAATAAATGGCTACACACCTTTTCTTGTCTACCTTAGTATTTTCAAGACGTGAAGATAAAATTTTGCTGCTGAACTTGAGCCTGTTTGCAGCGGGACAAATGGTGTCTACAGGCGTTTTCTTTCAGCAAAAAAATGTCTTCTGCTTTGAGCACTTAGTCATTATCACTTTTTTTGACTGCACTAGCCTTACTAACACTTGCAGAAAGAATATAATTGGTGACTAAACAAATCAACCATCAAATTAAGTAAAATAAAGTAAATAATGGAATAAAATAAAAATAAGGTAATAAGTACATACCGATTACTTCATCCAGGGTGGTTTTCGCGAGTGGCATTCTCCCAAAATTGTGGACGAAACAGATACTGTTGTAAACGAGAACAATTATAGCTATAAATATGTACAGGGCAGCGTGAGTCTGAAAGAAAGTATAAATTACTAAAGAAATTGGTTTAGTTCGTGTTTGTCTGCGCTTTCATATTTACCGCTGATAATGATTTCTGGAAATTTTTTGACCCTTCTTGTTGCGAAGAAAGAGCGAACAATGTCTAAACTGCATATTCACAGGATTCGTATCCACGTACAGCTCACCGTTGTGTAAGGGATCCATTCCAACTTCAGCTCGTTCGATTTGAGAGACCGTGCATGGATCCTCTTGGGACTCTGGAATATGAGGTCATTTTCACTTCTGCATAAGGAAAGTTTAAAATTTATCCAAAGCAAGAGAAGAAAGTTCGCGAAATCTCACCTCTCTGATGGAGATCACATAAGGAGGAGGTGGCGAATCGGGCACGGAAGAGCCTGGAAAACCTGTGGCGTAAGACATTCTGTCGGATCCGTTCCCATCCCGGCATTCCCCTATATAGTCCCAGATCCTGCCACCAGCACTTCACCTCATTATCAGCGGCGACCTCCTTTCATCTTCAGCGCGGACTGCCTTTGAGTGAGACCCGACTAGTAGGTCAATCCCTCAGTCCTGGCTAACCGCGACTAACCATGCCCCTGAAGCACTCCTGGAATAACCAAGGGTCAGTGGCGGTCTATCTCGGAGGGCTACCTCCCACAAATGAATTAGCAGATTTTCCAAAAGTACTTCATAAAACAGATGAAGGCTTTGTATTGGCATACTTCTTTGTTGTTGCTTTTATTATTATTTTAATATTTATGGGTATTTTATACAGGAAGATTTCTTAAATTCGGAATTTTTTTATAGAAAGGTGCAGCGTTTCTTCCTGTTTAAACACGGTTTTCTGGAAGGGCTTGCTTTCAATCCTCTCGGTTCGAGGTCTCGATGTATTTTTGGGGAAAGCTGGTTGTTATGGCAATTTTTCCTTCAAAATCATGTGAATCTTTCGAAAGCGTTTCATTGCTCGGGTGCTTCTTGAAGCGCAAAAAGTGCTCTTCCAAAAGACTCCCAAGGTTTTTCATCAAGAATGATTATAAGAAATGTGAGAGCGAAAAACAACGGTTACTCCACGCTCTCTGGCATGGGTAGTTCGCACCAAATCTGATTTCGATGATTTTCTTCACTGGAAGAGAGAGCGCAGCCTTGGTTTTGATGTGATCTGAAAACTTGAAAAGAATGCTACAGAACTGTTATAGAGGTTCATCAATAGGCCCCGATATTGGCCAACTGTGCACCTCGAAACCTATGACTTAGTTTTCTCATTCGAGCAACTTGTGGGACAGATTTGTTTTGTGCTCTTATCAACACCAGTCTCAAGTGGATTTCGCATAATGCATCTCATGTTCGATACAGGAATACGAGACGAGCTTTTATCCCACCTAAGACCGTTGTGAAAAACTGTTTCTGTAGCTGTTTTGCTCGGAAATTGTGGGCTGAATTCTTGCACTTGACGCCACCGAAAATCTGCACTCAAAGCCTCCGAGGAATTTTTTCGTTACGCTGCAAATTTTCTGGCCATGCTTGTGATCGAGAATCTGGCTCTACTAAACGATACTAGTATGGTGCAAAACACTTAACTAGTCTACAGAAATAAGCGAGCAAAGGTGGTACTAACCTATTCTCCACTTTATTACAAATACCTATATTTCAATATCTCATCTGCTCCAAATTGCGCGGTTCTGCTACTCAACACTTCATTTTTGCAAGATTTTTTCATGCTTGCAAGAATTCATAGATAGCACCCTATCCATGAAACTGCAAAGCCATGCGTGTCGCTCTATCAGGTGCCACTTGCACCACTGGAATTACACAGAGTGAACTTGTTAACACCACAAAAAATTACCCATCATTAGTATGGATATCAAAGCGTTTACCCTAGATAATCTCGGTGTTGCATCCAAACCCAGAATGCATACCTCTAATCTCAATCAAACTGAATTCGGTCTGGTTTATCGTTCGTTGCATTTGTTCTCCTGTTCTTCTTTAAAGGAAACCAGTTAACCCGGCCACTGTAGCGAATGCTTATGTCCACATACGAGCACTTTTGGTTGAACAACCTCATCTACCACCTTTACCTGTCAGCATTTAATTGTTTTTTTTCCTTTTACACATCGATTTTTTCACAGGCTATATTGAATTCTGCATATCTTTTTCGGGAACTCGTGGTACTTCAACCTCCAGCAACTTTTCGGTGAGGGATTCATAACATTTCCAGGGAAGGATCTATCCTTCCCGTTTTCTTAGAATGAACGAGCTTCTGGCGCAAAACGGGCTATTACTGCTCTCTACATATTAACTTGGCATAACTGGATTGGACGAATCGTTCAAGCAAAGCACCCCGACTTTTACCATGAGAACTCGCTCACTTCCGATTGGCTGGTAGTTAATTTCCTTCCAGAGAACGTCCAAGAATCCTATCACGAAATCAACCTCGGCATCTGTTCTTAGCAAAGATTCGCATACGACGTTTCAAAAGCAATTTATTTCTCGAATCTCTCTCAGTCGCCCTAGAATAATAAACAATATAATTTGCAATAACAATATGAGAAATTNGAGCCACTCGGAAGTCCTCTTATGTCCTTCTTTTCCTAGGAAAGCGCTGCTTTGCTTACTTCCGAGAGACGCTCCAGCCCTGCTGAGATCATCAGGGAAGCTAAGTCGTTAACAGATGTCAGCCCGACAGAGATAGAAGAAAGTGAGTTCCTGTTGGGATAAAAAAGTTAATTTATCATTCAAAATGTGAAGATCTTATGAATTAGTAAGAAATCCTCGAAAAATCTTCAGTAGACCATTGGAGTGTTTTTAAGAGCCGGCTGCACGCCGTAGGCGATGTGACACCGTTGGCGAACGAGACGTTGGATATCTGAACAGGAAGGATGTCTTCTATACTGGTTCTATCACAAATGTGGCAGAGTTCAAGGAACGTCCTGACAAATACAGGTAATCTACCAAGTCTTTAGGAAGTCGCTGTGCGCGAGGAAAGCCTAATGTGGTAGCTTAATGGAGATTTGAGTCCTAGAATTTTCTTCGTTGTTGATGTGACATTCGCATGAATTTCTATGGATCCTCTCCGAGCTCTATGAAATTGCAATGGGTTTTCTCAGCATGCTTTATTTTAAAATGAACAGAAAGGAACTTGAGTGAGATCAAAGAACACAACCTCGCCATTATGACGCTTATTATTTTCGTGCCATTATTTTGCTTCATAAAAGGGAAATTAACTATTCAAGATTCATTTCATGGATTTCAACAGGTTTCCGGAGATGAAGTGAACTTGTGCTTTCTTCGAGCTATAATTTCTGATTTTTTTTTTGACTGATGAACGAACCAAAACTCTTAGACCTATTTGGAGTTCCAGTGGCTGAGGGCCTTCCCAATAGAAAAGAAGCGGAACAAGCTCTTAGCTCTAATCCTCCCAGACCCTGCATTCTCTCACCTTCTGACTACACCAGCACTTGAGTTGATGATCACTTCAACGTGAACTAGGAAGAATATGATGATGAGATTTTGGTGAGCACTCGGGAAACTGCTGATGAGCGTTTTTGCCTCTGCCATGTTAACAGAAGATGAGCTTTTGAGATCTGATCTGTGAATTTCTGTTTCTATAATAGTTACTTCAAAAACCCGCAATTTGATTTTTTCGGCATTTGAAAGTAGGCTGAAGATCACAGGGTTTGTGCCACCTTTGCGATTGGGCGTGAGATCGTTCTAGCACATTTTGCTAGATGATGCAGATGTCTTCAAAGAGAATAAGGTCTTCAACGAGGTCTCAGAATTCAAAGAGCTCTGAAATTTGGCGCAACCAACGGAAATTATTGTAGAGACACTGGAAATGCGAGAAAGCCGTTGCAGCTATAATACATATATTGAAGATAAATGAAATATTTTGTTAGGTTGGAAACCCTTTGCAGCTATTACCCATCAAGGAAATTTTGATTCCCATAAATTATATCCAGTCACGCAAAGATTTGAGCGACGAACTTCAGTTTGAAGGCGCGGTCTTGGTTCGTAACAATTTGGTCCAAGGTGACAACTAATAGACAACTTTAATTAGCATATTAGTAAGATTTACCATTTTTCGTAGAGGAAAATTAGCTGGCTAATCAGGAAGCTAACACCTCAGAGCTTCCGTGAGAAAAACATAAGTTTTTGTCAAGGCTCAATTAAATATGTAATTAAGGCTTGATTAGCGATAAATATTGCCAGTTGATGAGACATGAGGAAACTTCCTTGCCTTCTAATTGATCCCCTTTTTTCAATTTGTGAAGTATTCTGCAACTGAATCAATAGCAAGTTCCTGGATTTAATTCGAAATGAGTGATCTTAGTTTGAACCGTACTCCGGATTCAGGACAAAAATGTCATTTTTGGAAGAACCTCTTGTGAATCATACTTTCTTTGTGTCAAAGATTGCGTACTGTTCTCTGGCCCAACTCCACCCCAGAAGGATTCTCAATGTCGCCTCTCACATCCATTATGTTGAGGTTTCACCTGTTGATCTTCCTTAGAGGTGATTGTGGATTTTAAATGAGCAAAATATTTTCTTGAATAAGATTGGTGCACGAAATGAGTAGATACTAAATTGCACTTGTAGCGCACGTGTTCCTGCATAGCATGAATGGATTTGAAGTGCTCAAGCATGTTCTGAAAGAAGCTGAGGACAACCAACAATTTGTTGCAATAATATTGTCTACTGCTGCATACAAAATTCAAAAAAGAACTTTGCCTTGATGCCAGTATTTGCGGAAAATTTTGAGCAAATTGTTACAGCAAGGTAACAATACATACTTCACTGTCCCTTTTGAGCGTTACTTTGTAATGCTCGAAAATTAGCCCAGCTGGGTGATTTCACATTATTGCCATTAGTGTTGTAAATGTCTCCAAACTCTTGCCTTATTTCATCTCTTTTCCAGATCTACCGGCTCTTTGCACAAACGAACGATGAGCACTGCTACTTCTACTTCTGCGGAGAAACTACAGGAGGTTAGAGAAACAAGCGAAGAGGTTTCCGAAAACTCTAGTCCCGACAATGCAGAGGGAAAGAATATGTTCATGTAAGCAATATGGCTCCTTGAATTTTGGTGCAAGTGAGAACAGCTATTTTAAGGACCATAAGCAACATGCTGTCGTTGTCGCTGCTGATCGACCCCACTTTCCTGATCTTCGCCATTTCCAACCTTCTTACATCTGTTGGATTCAACTCTCCGTTGTACTTCCTACCACTGCATGCCACTCGTGGCGTCGGTCTCGATTCTGCGAGCTCCTCCAGAGTTCTATCAGTCTTCGGTATGACTTTTATTCGATTTGATCAAATGTTATAGCTATTGCGTAACAAAGAGCATATGCATAGCAAAGATTACATGCATTTGCAACTGTAGCAGAAGCAGATGTGGTGCTCCATTTTTTTGTTCCTTCTCCACCGATGAAGGCCCTGGAGGGGGAGGGTGGGGGGAAGGACGACAATTTTCGAAAATTCTTCAGGAAAATGTTGAAAATTTCGTGGTAGCTCAGTTTTGATCCAGCTTTTTTCTCTTACTTTTATAAAAGCTCTTCCATACCTAACCATTGGAATTGATTTTTTTATCAACTTTATTCTTCATATTCTGGCAGCTCGAGTCTCAAAATTGGCGAGGACCTCCCTAAGTATGGCCCGCTATGGTTTTCCACATCTGTGTCCGCTAACTTGCTTGCAGCTTCATGTTATACACAATGTCCGTGCATTTTGTAGGCTTGTGTAACACCCTTGGTCGAGTTGTGTTCGGAGTTGTCGCTGATCATAAGCTTCCCCTACCATATGGACTTGGTAACGATACCGCCAGAAACAGGCTGTGGATGTACAACATATCGCTCTCGGTGAGTTTTCTCAGCCATATTGTTTACAGCTAACGCTCTAGTGTGCCACACCAGTAGTAACGGCTTGCCTAGAGATGGCTCATTCTCTGATACGAAAATGCAACTGTCCCTATCGTCTTTCGAGGAAATCATCATTTCCCTCTATACCACTAATCAGGCTTCTGGGTAATTAAGTAGTATAAATATGACTTCCGAGCGTCTTTACGTTGAGCTACCAAGAACAGGCGCAATCACATCACAATTTTGTTCTGAATACAAGAAATATGTACAAATGAGCACGAGTAGGTCGAGGTGGAATTGGAAGCTAGAACAAGGTAGAGATGATAAGATGACCGATATCCCGGAGACACTTTATATGTCGAGCCCATGAGTTGACATGGGTGGAGCCAGTCAATCAGATGAGAGGGAGATGGTCCGGTGACCGGCGGCCTTTCCCCTTTCTCCTGGCGCTCATGAGGCCACCCCCCCCCTTTTTGTGTAGTTTATAGTTATCTTAATGTATTAAGGATAAATTATATTAATAAAAGGAGTTATGTAATATTTGCCTCTACATCACGGGTGGAAGGATTCAAGTTA
Source organism: Ancylostoma ceylanicum (assembly GCA_000688135.1). Taxonomy (NCBI): domain Eukaryota; kingdom Metazoa; phylum Nematoda; class Chromadorea; order Rhabditida; family Ancylostomatidae; genus Ancylostoma; species Ancylostoma ceylanicum. The sequence goes on from JARK01000441.1 coordinate 21,371, forward strand.
AGGACATATGCAGTCCTTAGACTTGACATACAGTGCGTATTATAATTATAGACGCACCCCCAAAATGATGATATCTCACTTTCAAGCTGACTATCGAGGGAAGCTTTTGAGACCATTCAACTAAGCGCCTAAGAAAACCCCAGTTTACGAAATTTCACTCACAAGTGTTGTGGAAAAGGCTGTATTCGGGAATTGGACTTCAATTGGACCGTATCATAATTATAGACGCACCCTCAATAAAAATTATAAATACCACTTTCCTTGGAGGAAAATTTTTGTCCTAATAGTGCAGTCAAAAGTGCCAAGTGTCCACTACATGTGCGCTGAATGCCACTCGGATCTCAACTCTTGGTAGCTGAGCAGCTNTATATCCCAGGTTTAGGTCAGGTCCTGAAGTAGTTCCATCGGTCTGTGGATCGTAATGGGAGTTGCTTCTCATGATTACGTTCGTAAAATCGGCATTATCGCACCGCTATAGCTAATAAGATATTCTGTATTTATAAGGAAGATGTCCTATGAAAAGAGGAGGCATTGTGTAAAACTCTGTAAAAATATATCGTTTGATACGTAAGTGAGTAAATTCCAGATATGTGGACTTCTCACCGCATTCTGCTACCTGTGCAAAGATTTCATCTCTCTGTCTGTCTACGCTGGCATGTTTGGATTCTCAATCTCTTCCTACATCTGCCTCACCAGTGTCATTCTCGTTGATCTTCTTGGACTAGACAAGCTCACCAATGCCATCGGACTTCTTCTGTTGTGGCAGGTATTGGTTTGATTTTTAAGCATGTCCCTTGTTTAAAAAAAGCTAGCATGTTCATGATTTCTCGTCTATCTGAAGAAAAAAACTTTTCAGGGAGTGGGAACCGTATTTGGACCGCCCATAGCGGGATATTTAGCTGATCTTACCAACACTTATATCTGGTCATTCGTTTTTTGTGGAGTCAACCTACTGGTAAGAAGCTTTTCATTAGTTATTACGAGCACTNTCTTGGTAGCTGAGCAGCTTCAGATATCCAATGTGCATGTTGCTGGTCTCAACAGCCGTAGGAGATCCGACCAGTTTTGGTGTTTTTGAAGCTTAGTTGGTAAATTTGCAATATTTTATCGCTCTTCCGGTCAAATAAACACAAAACGGTTCGCCTGTGCTGTTGGTACCACATCTCTATTGGGGTCTTGAGGTGGACAGCAGCAATGTCCTTTTAGGAAGAGAAGGATCTCCGTACCGTAATTGACAGGAAGAGGCAAAAGGTGATTGCAGAACATGTTGCGGTAGATTGCTGACTTCCTACGAGTGCAAATTAGGGCGATGTTAATGAAGCTGTTCTGATTGAAGCCGCCCTCAACCATAAAGATGTGAGCTCAGAAAATGCAACTTCTAATGTAATTCAACCTCTGCTGGAAATCCCTTCAATGGTGCCTGCATCCGCTCGAACAATCCAAATTAAAGTTATTTCTATCGAAAGCAACTCAATAAACACGAAATCGACAGCTATGAGGCCCACTAAAATTGATATGTAAAACCGACCACTAGGTCTCTACGTTGTCCTTAGAGAACTGAAGCCGTATGGCTTACTAGGTCGAGATAACATAAAGAATATATCACAAACGGATTAGCACTATGGTGGCGCTGCATTTGCTTTCACTATTGACCATGTGTTTGGAAACGACATTCGACACACTGGTTGAAATGTCCCAAGATGTCATGCAGTCATGAACCTTTCACAACGCCACTTGGCAGGAAATACCTGCCTGTCCTCCCACATGCTCATTTCCAGTATTTTGAATCAGAATCTATTCCAAATTTACCAACTAAGCCTGAAAAACACCAAAACTGGTCGGATCTCTTAGGGTTGGTGAGACCAGCAGCATGCGCAGTGGATATCTGAAGGTGCTTAGCTCCCAAGAGTTGAGATCCGAGTAGCATTCAGTGCCCTTGTAGTGGACCTTTGACACCTTTGACTGCACCATTATGATGAGAATTTTCCTCCAAGGAAAGTGGTATTTATAATTTTTATTGAGGCTGCGTCTATGATTATGATACGGTCCAAGTGAAGCCCAATTCCCAAATACAGCCTTTTCCGCAACGCTTGTGAGTGAAATTTCGTAGACTAGGGTTTTCGTAGGCGCTGAGTTGAATGGTCTCAAAAGCTTCCCTCGATAGTCAGCTTGAAACTGAGATATGGTCATTTTCGGGGTGCGTCTATAATTATGATACGCACTGTATATCCCAGGTTTAGGTCAGGTCCTGAAGTAGTTCCATCGGTCTGTGGATCGTAATGGGAGTTGCTTCTCATGATTACGTTCGTAAAATCGGCATTATCGCACCGCTATAGCTAATAAGATATTCTGTATTTATAAGGAAGATGTCCTATGAAAAGAGGAGGCATTGTGTAAAACTCTGTAAAAATATATCGTTTGATACATAAGTGAGTAAATTCCAGATATGTGGACTTCTCACCGCATTCTGCTACCTGTGCGAAGATTTCATCTCTCTGTCTGTCTACGCTGGCATGTTTGGATTCTCAATCTCTTCCTACATCTGCCTCACCAGTGTCATTCTCGNCCGAACACGCCAATCAGAGTCGTCTGGTTACACCCCCTTTTTCCTCACGATGATACACACTCCCTGCCTATAGTGATCGACACAACAACAAATTCAAATTAAGTGTTTCTCAGAAAAGAGGGGAGCATCTAGGTCCGAATGCATCATTGAGATTATCCTAGGTAAACGTGCTGAAATACCCATGTTTACCGTTTTCATGCACTCATCAGCATGTTTGCCCATAAGTGTCGTTGGCTACAACCAGATGCTACCTATGGGTAACCTCTTTTCCACATACATAATACTACCTGTGGGTAGCGTCTGGGTGTAGAGGTATGAGAGTACCCATTCTTCAAATGGTGCATTCGGGCTCATATATTTTGCATCTACACAACCGCAACACTAAGATCCATTGGGTAGAATTTCTGAGAAAACCATTATACCTTGACTATCTGTAAGTCTTAGCAAACCCATGAAAAAACTGACACCAGCTTAATGCATTACTGAGGTTACCCATGGTAAATGTGTTGACGCTCGTGGGGCCACATTCATCACTGAGATTACATAGGGTAAATGTGTCAGAACCACACAAATTTGCTGCCCGTTAGCACGGACGTCAATGAGATTACCCTGGGTAATCTCAATGATGCATCCAGACCGTGCCAACGATGGGTAAGTGTTGGAGTGTTAGCGCCTTTACCCTAGGTAATCTCAGTGATACATGCATCCCTTCAATACATAATCGAAAATCACCCACTCTCTCCTCCTCTGTCTTTTCGTTGACCGCTTGAAGTGCGAACATTCCCACTGAGAAGCAGGCCAGATGCCCCATTTTATGCTCGGGTAGGCCGTTTCGCAGCTCGGCGACGTAGGTGAGGCCGGATTTTGACTTCATCACCATCCTGAACAGTAAGGCTTTTTACTAGTTACGGTCACCATTAAATGGTTTTTTTTAATTGCACGTGATTAACATATCAGAACTGTGATGGCAGTCAGTGTGCCTTCAGGATAACATCACATTCCTACCAACAATGTAGCCAAACTCGTCTACTTCGGAACGGCGAGTAGACCACTCCCTTCCCGAGAACTTTGATGAATCTCTCCGCAGGTCAAATATCCCCTCCCACTCGCAAACCTTCCCGTTAACGAACTTTCAGAAATTCGAAAAATTTGAAAAAATTCATTAAGAAATGTTGGAACATGGAATAGTGGGTTGAGGTTGACTTCTTTTCCAAGTGCAGCATTTATATCCGAGGCCAAATAAGTTCATTTCGAGTCACTTACTGTTCCTGCATGGCTTTGCTGACCTCCCAATACATTTTTCGGGCTTGTTCATCCGTCTTTCCAGATTGCAGCCAAGATTTGATGAGGTATTCATAGAACGAATCTCCTAGGGCTCCCAGTGACCTAAACAGGAAATTCACACTTTGTTCAAAAATTGAAAAGGCACGACCTCATCGCTCGCGCTGGAATCCTCGCCGTGACGGCAAACAATAGAAATTTCTCTACGGTTGAATTTCACGGTAATTACAGGGTGACAACAAAGTCTTTGGCCAAGACTTTCACAGAAGTTTTCGCTGGCAACTTCGGCAAACAATCAGGGACAATGCTGTTTGTTGTGTTGCATATGTTGCTGCCAACATATCTTTAGTATTTGACACAGTGTCAAAGCCTTTGAATGAAATGGCAGCATCATAAAGTAAAGTAGTGCGGAGATGCGGTTGCTCTTTTCCTACAAGGCGTGGTAGAAAGTCCTATTTCTCCCATCCTCTGCTCACTTTTCGCAGAAAAACTATTGAAGCGCTTCAGATTTATTCAAAATTGAGCATCTGCTACGCATTTTGAACTATAGTATTGGCTAAGATAATTTCTAAAGGAATTATTCAAAATGTTAACATTTCACCGCATTAGTTGGTGTAACTCTCTGGTGAAAGAGAGGACCGGCATGAAAAATATTGGGAATAATGCCCAAAGTGTCCTCTATATTCCACTACAAGTACAGGTTTCTGCGGCAAAGATGTCGGCAGCTGGAGTGTATTTAGTCCTGAAAGTGGGGTGCTCGTCATCAGCGTGGCCGCCAGATGAGCTCTGCCATGCTTTCTTGCCAGAAAATTCGGTTAGAGAACACCTTGAAAGGCAATGATTTCTCAAAAATGACCATAGGTGAAGGTAGTTTTATTGCTAGCAATATTTCCTATTGTTATCCTTCCTTGGAGCAAAAACCACCAAGTGTTCATCTGTTGCAGTTTTCGAGAAAACACAGAGGTGAAGTCAGTGCTCAAAGTGTCAATGGAGGAATCCGTGATTGTGTTTTTTGCTCAGTCCCAATCACACATTATATGCATAAAAGGGACCTTTTAAACTCTGTAACTGCTTTTGCAGAAAAAATCATAAGACATTGGTTGTGAGGTCACTTTGGTGACTATGACACATTCAAGAAATATTCCTCATACCCCTTGATACCAACATATCTGGATATACCTGTATATTTGCTTTATAGCACACTCTTTTACCTTGCTTCTCTAAAATTATGGGACCTATCGGTGAGACCCTGTGAGAGTTGTAGGGTTGAGTTAACCCTGAGGTGGTGCGGGCTCGAAGATATGCGACTTGTGAGGGTTTAGAGGTCTATATCGGAAAGGGTGGAGGTTTGCTCAAAATCTTAATAGTGGTTTTTAGAACTTATGCGTTGGGTAAACTAATACTAAATTTTGGTTACTCTGTCTAACCTACAAGAATTTTTATGAGTTGCAAAGTATGGTCAAAGACTTTGTTGTCACCCTGTAACATCAAATTTGATGAAAAACTATCGAGAAAGCCCTGATTTGTCAGTACTTCGGTGATTAAAGCGCGAGCGGCGCGGCCGCGCTGCGTGCTTTCCGTGGCCACGAAAAAAATACACCGCTATCGGCGCTCACTGTAATTACTCACATGTGGTACGATCTGGTGAACTTCCCCGTGTCAGAGTTGACGTAGTTCGAGTACAGCCCGTTCACTTTCTCTGCTCGGTCAAGAACATCGCGAATCTTCTTCACTTTCTTGGCGAATATGGGAGCCTTTGCGATGTGGCTGAGGTAGGTGAATTCGAGATGGAGGCTGCCAAATTCCGCCAGAATGGATGAGCTGAAAAGGAATTTTGAGCTGAGGGCTCATGAGTATCTCGCGGTAAGAAAATGCAATGCCAAAGAATGCATCTGTCAGGCTCACCCTCCATTCGCCCAGCCATAGTTCGACGCGTATCTGGTCTTCATATCCAGATTACTCTTCGGGATTCCGGAAGGTGTGTTGAAGGCTGGTAGCAAAGCTTCGCCAACGCTCCGCGCCTTTTCGCTGAAAACACATGGAGCACTAGCCTGCATTTATTTTCACATCAAAAACTATTACTCCGAACGTCAAAGTTCTCGGAACATTGCCTGTTCGAAAAACCCACGGAACAGAAACCTCGAAAAGCACCAGGTAATACGCTAATTGAAGGAGAAATATTCACTGTTCTTAATAACGAAAAACTAAGCGGCTCAAAGTTCCGTAAAACGTTTGCTCCCAAACAGAAGCTATTTGGAAAAGTCGAAAGTTTTCGAATAGCCGAAAAAATCCATGTCGAGCAGAACGTTTAGTATCACATGGTTACCATTTAACTATTTGAACAAAGAAAAAACTGCTGACCATGCTTCTATGTAGCTTAGTAAATCGGACTGATCACAATGCACTGTATAAATAAATTAGTTTAATCACATATTATATCCTGTTTCAAACACGACGGTAATAGAGCTTTGATAGGTAGTATTTGTTTTTCTGATCATCTTCCTCAACTGCTAGCACTTTCCAGCGTAAAACAAGTTATATAGTCCTTCTCGAAAAGATTGGCTGATTGGGTGACCGCACAATCGCGGTGGGACCTGAACGAGGGACGCGGNTTTGTTTTTACTGTGTAAATTTGCCAGTCATGGCGAATTCCATGTGAACATTCCGTTTCTGCTATTGTTGTTGCAGTTATTACATATTTTCTTACGTTCTTGGTGATCTATTATAGTTTTCGTCAATTTTCAGTATGCCAAAATCACTGTATTTCACGCTCCGCCAAAATCCATGCCTTCTTTTCTCTTTCATGGCACTTGGCTGTTGTGTGCCAAATAGGTTGTTGATGTTGACGGGCTATGTTTGCCTTTTCCTACTAAAAAAGTCTTTTCTGTATTGTGCTCTGGATTTGCGGTTTCAAACGCATTAGTCTTGTTATCAGAGGAACTCAATTTCCTACCACCTCCCCGTTTTCCTAATCCTCACATTTTGGTAGGCACTGCTGCTGATTGATCACTTCTTTCCTCGCACTTCTCTAACATACGTGTTTTCGTAGGAGTTGCTTATTACTACATTTTCACCACGGTTGTTGCATCCATGTGACGACGCTCTTCCTTGGACCTATATACAGTGTATTAGTCGGGTGTTCGACCACCAAGGCTCTTTGGTTCAAATTTTGAATTTTGTTATCGAATGTAATTAATTAAGATGTTTATTTATATAAATTTTCAATTTTGTTGCTACGAAAACATCTAAAAGCTAATGTAGAATGAATCTTAAAGCGGTGGAGGTAAGGGGCTATCTATTATATGTCGTTATAACCGAATATTTGTATTCGAATGAATATTCGGAAAATTTGAACAGTCGAATATTTGAGAAGGGCTCCATATTCGAACATATTCAAATTCGAATATTTGACAGGAGGCACTGTTGGAATATATTCGAATATTCGAAGCTTGTACTCGATATTCGAAGGCAGTTCAAGACACAGAAGGAATAAACATTTTTTCCAAACTCGTAGGGCTATGATAGTAACCACTAACTACACTTATGATAAGTAAAAACACCGACATGAGAAACCCCGATTGTCATGTATTTACCTATATTTTGAAAAGTAGCCTTCTTTCCTACGGCATTCTCACAGTCTGCTTATTCAGTATAGGGCTTGCCAATGCATTCAGAGATATCTCCATTCGACTATAGATAGGGTTTGAAGAAGATGTATACATTGAAGTTTTAGATTAATGCAAGAGAGATGGGTTTTTCCGTAATGACCCTACTTTTCACACAACTTTAACGAACGATAACTTCTGCAAACCATAAAACCCTTGGGTTAGCAGGAACTATTACTTATGTTATAAAAAGTCCCCAGAGGAAGTCCCTGAAGCTGCCAAAAAAAAGAATAATCAGAACCCGTTTTTATATCACTACATATGTTCGGGGAATTTTACGGAGAGCTTGTAGGACTGGAGGCGGCGATTTTCCTATGGAAAATGATGAGTACAGATGAGGACCCAAAATTATCAAAATTCGCGCTAGCTCTCGGAAGCAGACTTTAGCCGACCGTTGTCGTAACAGGCAATCATCTCAAGCGTTTTTATAGCAGACCATTCGCGACTTTTTTCCAAACAAATAACAATAACAGACTTGGAGAGAATTATCCAGAAAGAATGCTTGAAATAACAAAGAAAAAGCTTTGAACAATGTTCACTCAAGTCCTCCCCAAAGCGAAGTCGTTGCAACAAAGCTCAAATGTGGAATGTGCTTTGTCTTGGTCAAATACAAAAATGGTGTATTGAGCACCATTGCTTGTAATATTATAGGACGATGTTCGATATTAGAAAATGGAAATCGAGGTCTCTGGACATATTCAATTATTTCACGACTGCACATATCTCTTATACCTACGGAACAAAAGAGATTTACGTGCCTCAATACATGGAGTTGGTGACGCTATACTTGAATCCGTTCTCCGTTTTCGCTTTATTGTTTCGAGAGATTCTTAGGCAAAAGCAGCAAGCATACACGCTGGACGAGGGGTACGGAGAGAGAGCATGCTCCAGCTGAGAGGCTCGAGTAGGTCCCGCCGCGATTCTGCAGCCGCGACGCTAAGAAACCGCACGCGCAATCCGTCTATCTTTTTGGGAAGGACACATTTTTACATTAGTGTGGCACATCAAAACCGTAAGATTCTTAATCGAAGCTGCCGTCACATTTCACTTACATAGTGTGGACCACTCGGCCTGGATGCATTATTGAGGTTAACTAGGGTAAATGTGCTTAATGATGGGTATTACCTAGGGTAAATGTGCTTAATGATGGGTAAATTTCTGTCGTGTTACAACGTCTACCTTGGGTAATCTCAATGAAGCATGAGGCCTCTGGAATCGTGGTCGTCCTTCGCGAGGATATCGATAACCATCTTACCATCTATCTTTTTGAGGAGGACTGTACGTGATGACTTTCTTCACAAATTTTTCAATACAAAAGGAAATTTGAATAGGATGAATCTCTACAAAACAGGCAGAACATCTTCAATAACCAACCGCTTTGAATCCAACATTCATTCAATTATTCGATTATTCGAACTTTCGAATATTCGAAGAGCGTGATATTCGAGCATTCAAATTCGAATAATTTCAAAACTTCCAGTTCGAATATTGCTCGTTGGTTCGAATGGTTTCGGAAGACTCGAATGCCAATCTTCGAAAATGTTAACTATACTATCTACAGACATTGTCATACATTATTTATTGTTCTGTATGTGCGAGCACGAATTGGATCTCATTAACTATTGCTCAACAACTAAGAAAAAGCTTGTGTTTAGACAGCCGCGACTGGATAAAGCTGCCAATGATTTGAGATACTAATATCCTGAGAAGTACAACGGTAAAATATGAGGCCTTTTCAAGAGCTAAGTTTAAGTCTGAGCTGAAATGGTCGTGCGGATTTCAACAGCTGTCAAAACAACAATATATAGTGAGAAAAGATGCCAAAACTAGAGGTGGTAATGGTGCGGATGTCTCAGAAAAAGGTCAGCTCTGTTTTAGAACCAGGGACAAGCTNTTGGAATTTCAGGAGATATACGCGTTAAAGGCAGCACCAGCGGAAATCCTCGACTCGGAGCTGAGGTGCAATTCGTAAAATAGAGAGTGAGCACATAACAAATGTGACAAGAACACAAGAATGACGACCTACCTGCAGAAAAACAAGGATCGCTGTCGCGGCCACGGCGGGTTTTCAACGGCTCGACGCACCAGTTAACGCTGTCGCCGTGGGTGGTCTGCCGCAGTGGATGCGTGCAATTCGTACCCTTCACAGGGCTTCATGGCGGGACGCGCGCACACCCTACAGCGGAGCACTCGTCCGCGCTTTCGACAAGTGGGAAAGAGCGCCTTCATTTCTTGCGTTTCTTGCGTTTTTCACGCAGTTTCATCCCTACCTATGAATTTGCTCTCCCGAAAAACCCCGAAATTCGGGGGAATCTCCAACGCAAGGATTTCCGCGGGTGCTGCCTTTAACGTCTATATGAGCCGTTCTTAAAGGCAGGGGACCACCTCGTTCCCCATGTCGACGATATCAGCAGATTCTTGACCTCCTCGCCACACTGGTTCCTACAATGTACAGCAAAAGTCACAGAAATGACAAAAACCTTGTTTTTGATAGGGTCAAAGTATCCGCTTTTTGGAGCAGGGGCGGATCCGCTTCAAAAAGCGGGTACTTGGTGCTGGCTTCCCGCCACGGCAGCAACGTCGGGTGAACACGTCTTGTCCTGTCCGATCGATGAGATCAACGGTGGTACACGTCTTTGCACGTAAATTTGTTCCAGCAAACTGGTACAAACCCCGTCACGGAAAACGGGTTCAGAGCAGGGATGAGCGGAACTCCGACTTCCGACTTCCGAAGCTTCCGATATTCCGGTGTTCTTTGGGCTTCATACTTCCGACTTCCGACTTCCGAAAAATGAGAAAAAAAGCCGGAAGTTTTCGGAAGTTTTAGATGGACATTGAACAAATTGCATTTTCCCGCATGAGCTCCCACAAACGGCAGACGCATGTGGAAGGGAAGCGGGGAGGGTGGGAAGTGCTTAAAGGCAGCACCCACGGAAAATTCGTCTCCGGGATTTTTCAATATTCTGGGCTAAGCGAGTATGCTGAGTCCAGATCTAGTGCCAAAAATCACTGAAAGTGCCGAAATCTACGATTTTGAGGATGCCTCAGTCAAGGCATGGGTGAGATATTGGACGAGTGATCCGCTCATTGCGGTATCGGCTGTTATCATCTTGATCGATCCCGCTGCGCTCGATCAGCTGATATGGACTTGCTGCGCTTTGCCGCGTCCTTTTTCAGTTTATTCTTCAAATCTTACTTTCACAATCATTACTGTAGTACATGATTTTATAAGAGTAGTGCATTTTTGATCTGCGTAAGAGATTAATTCTCTTTTGCAAAAAAACACATTGAGTTTAGTGTGGTTTTTTGCATTCATAGTTTTCCAACTGCGTGCGTATTTCATATGAGATTGTTTTCGTTCAATACTCACGAAATTCTACTTGCAGGATCTTAAAATTAATGATGTCTTCACGTGATGGTCTGCGGAAGGCTTCGAAACGTCTGGTTTTGCCTCGCAGTTCGGCTATGAAGCGTAGAAGGACTGAAGGAGAGGCGGTAAAGATTTCGTTCACTGTCAGTTTATAAGAAATTGATATGGCATACTGGTATTTGACGAGACTGCGCCATTGTCAAGACTACGTAAGTTATAATATTTCATCGTTTATTATTAGGCCCCGGTTGTGGAGGAGGAGGATAGTGAGCTTATCAGCGATGAGGGAGAGGAGTGCCCTGTTGCGATGGGAACACCAGACCCCTCGTATGTGCTGAGCGTATACGAGAAGCGAAAGTATAATGTCCCTACTGAGGGTGAGGAGGACACCCTGTAAGGTCACAACTTCATTTCTCAACAATATCCCTGCTAAAAAGGAATCATTTAGGTTCTGCCGTATTCTAAACAGAAGGGTTGATCCTTCTTGTTTGTCTGACAGGCACTGGTGCTCTTGTGGCAACTGCGTTCTGTTTTCGCAGCCACGAGAGAATCTGTGCTGTCAGGAGGTGTTCCGGGTGGCCTCCTCTCCTTTCACTGAGGTTGTCGAGCGGATGAAGGAAAAAATGGAAAATATGGATGGATGTTGTATAACTGCACATCCATCGTTCCGGAAGGTTGTATTAGATAAAGAGGTACTCAGAAAATTGAGTGTTCCTTCAGATGGAAAGAACACGTTGCAGAGTGTTTTTCAGGTGCTGTCTTTGTTGCTGGAAAACGGGAGGTTTGAAGCGAGAGGCAAGAGGGGCGCCTTAGAGAAGATCGAGGAGCAAAGGTATACTACCTTGGAAAGCTGTTCGGTGTTTGTCGTTGTAAAGCTGCTCATTGTTTAGGAGATACCGCTACTACGTCTACAGAAGCTTTGTGCTATGGGCCTACGGTCATCTAGGGCTTGGGAATCGGTTGGAAATACCGGCGTGTGTGCGGTCGACCATTATGAAGACGTTCCCCTCACAGGACGGATACGTTGGCTTCAGGGTATGTTTCTAAACAGTTGTATAAGAGAGTAAGCCACTAGCTAGGTTCCTTTCAGAGTTCCGGGATCGATAACGCGCCAATGGAAGGAGACGACTCCTGTTGGTACGGTGATACATTCTAAAACGAAGGTTTATATGTATGTACATGTATAAATGTTTTCATATTTATTCTTGAGCAATACAAATGCTTAGAGCTCCTCCTCATACTCCTCTTCGTCAGAATCTGCCTCTGATTCGAGATTGGGTTCAGGATCTCCTTCGTAGAAGGCTGCCTCGGCCTCTACCATTTCCTGAACATCCAGAGCATCCACATCCTCAGCGGATGGGGCTTCTAGATGTTCTTTACGGGCATCAAGGACGGCCTGCATTATCTCCTGTCGCCATACGTGCTCAACCGGAGTTTTGAAGACCACGCGTGAAGTCCTCGTAAAATACTTGCGCTGGACTTCGACGACTCGTTCTACCCTCCTTTCACCAGCTAGCTCAGCGACTCGCAAGGTGTTGAAGTGCATCGTCGACAGCATCGCATACAGCTTGTAGGTGAAAAGAGGGCTAAATGATAAAATTCGCTGACCTATAGTGTGTGGCATAACAGTAAGTAGTATAGATTGTAGAACTCACTAGAAGATCTCCTTCCTGCAATACAGTCTGTCCAGCGCGTTCTTTGCTTCACAAACAGAGGTACCCCCACGCGGACTTGCTTTGGGGAGGTCCCTTTGCAGCACCTTGTTGAGCACAACACTCCGGAGCCTCTCAAATGCAGGTGTGCCCTCCCTGATAATGTCTGGACGAGGGCCTTCTATGGCCGAATGGCCGCACCTTGTGAATGGGCCTGTCGCCTCCTCCTAAAAATAATTCGTTGAAGAAACTTGTTCTGTGAAGTGCATATAAAAAAGATGGGTCACCTTTGGCCACAAATGCACGTCTTGCACGTGTTTCAGACAGGTATTAAAGATGTGCCGTATCCTCTCTCCGCTTCCTACCTCTATCGACTTCCACATATGGGTTTTCAGCTTCTCATACCAAACGGAGAGAGGAGCACAGTCCTTACGTTTCGCCTCCTTTGAATTGCGTAAATTCAAGTTCGTCTTCATGCGCAACAACAAAATTTACCTTTCTCAGATTGTTGCCAAACCATTTCACGAGGTGCCATCCGTCCCAGAAATGAGGCACATTCCCTATCTCCTCTTTCATCTCATCTAGAAGTGCGGGGAACGATCGGTTCCTGTCAGTGGTGATGGAGGCAATCTTCCACCCATCTGCTGCTAGCCATCGCAGTAACCGCCGCAGGCCTTCTACTTCCATTTGTGAACTGCTGCCATCTAGGTTAGGTGATCGAGCTCAAAGAGATAGCCAAGCAACAAATATTCAGAGCCCAAAGCAGTGTCTTGCGAACGTACTAGTTTCTGAACGATGCAACACTTCGGTATGAAGCACCAAGCTGGTTTCCAGATCTACAATGGCAACTTTCCCAATCAGTGCACTGTACCCACGGCTGTCGAAAGCTCCATCAGCAGCTAGGTGAAGTCCCTCCATTCCCTGCACAATAGATTTTGAGTAAGCACTTAGGGTGTAACTGAAACTCTTAGCTCCTACCGCGCATCTGCTTCGCACTACTTCCAATATTTTCTGCTGGTGGCGGTGATACACTTTCTCAATGGCTGGTTTGCACCATTTGAACCATTTCCAAAAGGATGAATCCGAAATGAATGCAAGACGCAGCTGCTTCGCCCACCGTTGCAATTCCTGATGGAGGGAAATATAATTACAATGGTAGGTGATGCAAATTACAGATTCAGTGATTCTTACAACAAATCGGGTGCCGGTGGTGACTGCTGAAATGGCAACCATGACGTTACCCAAAAACGACTTCTCGTGGGTGTGTTCTACAGCTCTGCGTTGGCCTTCCCACCGCCTAATTCCACCTTTCTGAAGGGCACAGCGCGAACAATAATAATGGACCACAGGAGCAGTTCCCATTGCTGTGAGACGGACTCTGCTAGGGGGTAACTTTGCCGAACACAACTGGCACACCATGAACAGTTGCATGAGCATCACTCCCTCCACAAGGAAGTAACTGTTCAGAAGAGATGGATCGGTCTCTGGGAGATCGACTTTCTCATCCAGCATGTCATCCGTAGAGAATATTGATTCGTCCCTCGGAGAGTACAGTGACACAACCTGAAACGACTGCTACAAGGAGAGCTTTGCACAGTGGATTGTGAGCCCTACAGGTGAGGCTAAAAACTCAGGTGATTTGTTGCCAAATGAAGCAGGTTCCTGCTCCACTTCCATCTTCACACGAGGTGCGGCTAGGTCACGATTCTCTCCATCCTCCGTGTTCTCACCTCTCACTACAGATTCTCCGCAGTCCATCTAAATCAAGTTTGAAATATGATCCTATTCCTCTGATGGAATAACTCGTAATACCTCTTCATCAGCAGTCATTTCAACGGCTTCATCCCTTGTTCTATCATTTTCCTTTTTTGCTGTCCACCCAGATGCTGTGTAGTATCTGCTAATGGAGTCCCGCATAAAGCTCGCTATTTGGTGTGCAGTAATCGTTAGTTCTTCCTATATGTAGTGGAATTATGAAAAACGTCAATTTTCCACCCTGCCCATAAATAACTATCGTTCCTACATGAAATTTTCATTCGTTTGGCCACTGAAAGCCTGTACAGTCCTTTACACAACTCAAACCTGTCTGCAGCACTAGCAAGCGCCGAAATCAGTATTGCTCTGTCATGCTTTTTACTGGGTACCCAACGGCTATCCTCCTCTGCCACCAGCTGACCACAGAAGTTACAAGTCCTTCTTTTCACCATCACTACAAAGTTCTATTCGACCTTAGGATGACCTTAGGATTAGAACTCAATTATCGAAGCATTGTGAATGACTTTTGTGGTCTGATTGCTTGAATCATTAGAGAGGACATGACAATTTATTTATTCTGACCCACTATTTACAAGTAAAGTACTTTCAATTCAATAGTCTCTCCTCCAGAAGGCCGTTGGCATGACTGGTAGCAGCTGCCGTGACATCAAACCGTCACTTTCGTTCTACCGGCACTTCCTTATAAGAACGTAGGAGCCTGAAATGAAAAGAAGAACACACAAACACCGTATAGAATTGTGTTTCGCCTCCTAGCCCTAGACACAAAAAATGAATCTAACAAAAAGCCCTCCCCGAGGCTCGTCAGTAGGGCAGGGAGGGCTCATAAGGCAGACCGCTCAAATTCTGCGATTCGTGTACAAATAAGTAACGTACCGGCAAGATATTTGCAACACTGTTTTGATGTTGTCGGTTGAAGAATTTCGATCCAAGGACGTCCATCTAAAAGAAACGCATCTGCTCTCGTACTCAGAGAAAAGTGGCATGCGAGCAGGCCCCACTACAGCGGGGTGTGCCTCGCACGGTTGTCGCAGCCTGCTCGCACGGAGCTGCGGTCTGTAAGTGTTGTCGCGACGCGCTCGCACGGGATTTTCTGTGCGAGCGCACTGCGACAACCGTGCGAGTGGGATACAACAACCGTGCGACAAGGCTGTGACATTCCCTCTACAGGGGCCGACTCGCATGGCACTTTTTTCTGAGGAACGGAATCAAACGAAGAAAAAAAAAAGAAAGAAAGCATGAAACAAGTAATGGTAATGGGATGCACACGATATAAGAACAAGAATTGTGCTAATACCGTACAGAATTCTTACCTCCACCGTGCACGCAGCGCGGGTTGAACGAGATGGCCACGATTCCCACATCTGCGAGGTTATGATCTCTGCAATCACATCTATTAAACTCATAGTACAGCATTGGTGGAAATCGTTGCAAAAGTTTATTGTGCGTTTTTTTTTTCATTGGGGACATAAAGGCGAAAAGAGCAAGTTTCTTACTATGGTAAGGTAAAGCAACATGTGAACATTGTGCAATATGCACGAAAAAGTGTAAAACACGGAACTATCCAACTCTACTGGCCCCAAAATCTTCAAGAAATATTTTTGGCTGGAACTTTGCAGAAAGAGGTTAATTGAGTAACCTCACAAAAGTAGGGGGTTACGGTAAAAAATGGACACCATATGCGTGTTCAGCACTTCAAATAACCATGCAAAGTCTCAGCCAAAATTTTTTGAAGGTTCTGGGTCCAGTAAAGTTGAATAGTGCCAAAACGACATGCCACATGAAATGAAAAAAAAAACCAAACACACACACACACTGCAGAAGTGTGTTTCGCCTCCTGGCCCTAGACACGAAAAATGGATCTAACAAAAAGCCCTCCCCGAGGCTCGTCAGTAGGGCAGGGAGGGCTTATAACACAAGAGCAGGCGTTAACAAAACAAAAAACCAGCCTGCGAAAAAATATAAACAGAAATCACGCCGATCTAAATGTCCTTCAGAGAAAAAAAATACAACAAAAGTAATTATGAAGGCTCAAGAAATGTTCGAAAACCTACCTTTGGCGTCGCTGCTGCCATGGCTGCTGTTGATGGGGAGCGGTGGCTTGGTGCTGAAAGTAACGACAGTAGAAGAGTGCCCATGGGGGAACTTTGTCTGCAATTACGACGGCAGTCGTATTCGACCGGATACAGTAGCGAAACATCTAAATGGTCCATATCACCAGCGTGAAAGATAGGTAGAACCAGGCAAACGCTAGGCCGATATCACTATGGTCGTAATTGCAGACAAAGTCTTCCCATGGGCACTCCCTGAGATATACAGTGTATCCGAAACGACGAGTCCGCCCAAGCGGTCCACGTCACAGCCGGATCATTGCTTGATATCAGAAAGACAACGATGAAACGTGATACGCAGAGTAGATATGATGACGTGGACTGCTCGCAAGCGTGGCTGCCTCGACCGCTTGGGCGGACTCGTCGTTTCGGATAGACGGTAGTCTGGTAGCGCACAGAGGCCTTGTCCGCAACTGCGACAGCAGTGGTACCGGCCTGCAGATCAACCGGTTCCGTCAGAAACAGTATCGGAACATCAAAATGGAAGAAATCATATTACCTACATATCAAAAAACATCAAAACTTACAAATGAAAGTGTAAAAATGGATCGAAAAAGCCGATCCACCGGCCGAAACCACTGCGGTCACAATTGTCGACGAAGTCCACCCTGGTGCACCTCCTGTGCTAACAGACTATACACTATGTATGAATGCAAAATGTCAAAATAGAAACAATGACACCAAATTCACATCAAAACATAGTAAAGATGGAAAGTTTCCGAGTGCGCAGAGCCTGCGGCGCGTCCCGCTTGTAACAGCGGCTACCTGAGAGAAGCAGCTCCCTAAGGGGCTAAAAACAAATTTAAAAAAGACACAAAAACATGAAAGGAGCAGGACGCGCCGCGCACGCACTGCGGGCTCTGTGCGCTCGAAAACTTTCTACCGATTGCGCACAAGGACTATATTCCTGTGGTCACTACGATCCAAACGACTACAGTCGCAAAAATCGTCACGCAACCGCCACATAACCCACTCGCAAGGCCCCTGCGTGGCGCCATGGTTGGCGAAATGCGACGTCGCCGTCACGCAGCAGCCTTGCGACTGGATTGCGTGGTGGCTGTGTGGCGATTTCTGCGACTGCAGACGTTTGAATCGTGGTGACAGCGAGAATACCAGACTATATACAGTCGTTCCAAAAAATACTTGCTTCCGTCATTCACAGCCCGTCTGCTGAGCCGCGCCGCGTCTCCTATGCATTNTGTCCGAAGATAGGCGTAGCGACGGGCGAAAATGGACGTGTTGTGCCCAAACAGCTCTTTGAGTGTCTTCACGGTTTCATCCAGGGAGACGTCAAATGTCTTCTTCGGCAGGATGCGGTTCGAGAAGCGAGCGTACGTGGCGGCGTCCAAGTTTGAGACGATGAGGCGAACGTTCGCGGCGTAGTCGAGAGTGGAGCCGTCATTTGCGGTGATGTCCTCGTAGCGATTGTGTCATACGTGGAACGTGCAACCGTTGTCTGGATCGTATGTGAGCTCAGGAAGGCGTATTGAGAGCGAATTTGTGACGAATTCGGCAGTCGAGGCAGGAGCAGCAGCTGGAGTGGCACCGGCAGAGCACAGGCGATCCATTCTTTCCATCACGGCGTTGAGTGTCTTCTGTTGCGGCATGGTTTGTGCGTCGAGTGCCTTCTGTTGCTGCGTGGCTTGTGCGTCGAGGATAGCACGAAGAGTGTCAGCGTTCATTGTGGTTTTCCCTCGGTTGTTGCTTTGAGTTGCTGATCGCCAGTTGTTGTGGTTGTCCGGTGGTCGTAGTTGAACAGTTCATTAGAAGAACCAAAATATAGCATAGGCAGGTGAATACGAGTAGTCGTATGAATAAGAGGAAGAATACATACACTGACAACGGTGAGGTTTATATACCCCAAGAGGTAAGGTTCCAGAACATTCCAGAGCAGATCATATAGTAGATCGAACATTATAGATCATCTCAAACACATAGCAATCAAGGTCCTGCAACAGATACGTTACTTCACTTTTTGGAAGACTTGATTAATTTGGGTTAAATTAGGGTGTGACGTTGCTCGTAAAAAAATGGGAAATTTGCCACTTTTACTAACAGTTTACCATCGGTTTACCAACTGAATAAAACCCGTCCCATGTAACCTCGAGAAGTGAAATAGCGCAATGACATAGAACCTGACTTCCTCTTTCGGATTCATATTTTAGGTTTTGTCAGCTTCACCAGATACGCGGAAGGAACACTGTTGAAAAAGGAGCTAGTTTTTGGCGAGTTCAAAAGAGTGGTATTATTTCAAGATGACTGGTTGCAGAGTTACTTCTTGAAAACGCGCAGCTTCCAAACATCACAATAGAAGAAAATTTGTTCTTTCACAAGCATGAAATCGTCTTCCACGAGGCGTTTTCATTTTGACAATTATTAGGCGGCAATATAACTAAAATTTAGCAAATTTTACGATCATGTCATATGTAGTTTCATTGCGATGAAAAAGGCACCAGCAAACGAAAAGCAGTGAGATTTTGTATACTGATACGATTTGACTCCTGACTAGAATCTACATAGTAACGGTGCACTACTTTCTTTCTTTCTTTCTTTCTTTCTTTCTTTCTTTCTTTCTTTCTTTCTTCACTGAACATGCGAAACACATGCGTAGATAAAATATAATAAAACACATAAAACATGGTAAAAGCTTGAGCGAAAAACAGACAAATTGCATAACTCGCTTTCGAAACACATCTAGCTTAGCAGAAAAAAACATTAGAACGTAAAACTAAATTAAAGGTAGAGCAGATCCTAGTGATGAAAAACTTCGACCTGACCTCAGATCTGGCTGTGATAGTAGAGATTTTAAATGGAGCTTCCCCTGCTGTCCTAACAGGGCTCGCCGCGTTTCTTACCCAGACAGCCGGATGATTAAAGGTGCGAGCCAAGTGACTGACTGCCATTGGTAGATCTCAAATCAGCACCGCTCCATCTCCGCCCCTTGCCGCGTCGCCGCGTGCGACTACCGCAGCACTGCCACCGGCTTCAGACGCAAAATTTTCGCAGAAAGGGAAATCTGGAACACGAGGTGAGAACAGTAGAAGCTTGGAATTGAAATGTGTCGCTATTTTCTACGTTTAAGTCAGTTTGAAAACCTAATAGTTTGAAAAACATCATCTATGATATTGAGTGTTAACTGCATAACTATTTGACCCTTGGATTGGACTTACAGCCGGTTCTTTCACAAACAACACGAGTCCCGGCAAGTCCTGCCGGTCCCACCCGGTAATAACCTATTAGGACCAACAAGATATGCGTCAAGACGTGTCAGCAAACTTCGGCACGAACTTAATTTAAAGCATGTGGGTGTGCGGCGTCAGAGAGTAGAGGGTCTGCTTTAACGGTGGTTCACTTAAGAGCTCCCCGATCCAGCACAAAAGAAATGGGGTGAGTATCCCGTAAAACCCATTTCACACAAAGGAGAAAGTAAGGAAACTCTTTTAAAAAAGGAATAAACTAGGAATAGTGTTTATAAGGGGTTCCTAAGTTCCTATTTTCAAATCCGGTCGTCTGATCGATCCCGCTGTTCTTCTTTCTCCTGATCTTCTTGATCTTCTTAACCAACGCGGCCGTGCGATCTCAAATAGATTGTTCCAAATCCAACAACACACAATGAATAGGCAGTGGAAAACAAATTCAGGAATACCACGGCTTTAACCGGCGCCAACCACACCTCAAATTTGGAAAATTAAACTTTTTATTATTAACAAAACAATAACGAATGCTAATATGCGAACATGCAAATGAAGAATAACATGGCAAAACTTCAATTCAGCAATGATTACAGCATAACCCGATGATATGAGAACAAAAACATGAAAATGAGAACACAAGAGTATCAGAATAATGTTTCTTTTTCTTCTTCTCAATACATAGAATCTCAAAAGTCTCACGAACGTGTAGGTATGAGAACAAAATGAAAATCTTCTTCGGGAGAGAGAATATGAAACAACAAATCTTCTTCGAGAGAGAGAATATGAAACAGCAAATCTTCTTCGGTACAGAGGATACGAAACAGCTAATCTTCTTCAGCAGAGAGAAAACGGAACAAAGGAGATTGACCTAGGAGCTTGGGCCAAGGTGAAACAAGTGGAACTAATCAACTTTGGATCACGAGTAAATCGGCCTGTACGGCCGGCCTGAGTGAGACGAAATAGCGATGGACCTCGGGGGCCACTCCCCTTCTTCGCGCGGGACATTTTCCCGCATCTTCTTTTGATCTTGATCTCTTCATCAGTGCGCCCCTCGCGCAAACTCCGGCGCCGGCCCTTGATGAGCGTTCCATTCCTGAATGACAGCTTCCAGATTGGCCCTTTCCTCAGGCAACGGACAAATGCTCATATGATGAGCCTGACTCCTTCAGTAGCCGCAGGGTTTTCTTCTCGGACAGGGTTTTTCCTCACACCTTCTGGTGCAGAAAATGTACAAGTCTTCTTTCCTAACAACGTTTCGCCTCGCCTGCACTGTTCTGAATTTCGGGCAGTTGTCTTCTTCATGTTTTCCCACCTCGTGGAGTGCAGCTATGCATATACAGTGCGCGATCAGTTCGATCAATGAGAAAAGTGAGAGTTCAAAATTCAAGTTTTTCAGAAGATTTTCAATATTCGTTTCATTTCAGGGGTGAAACGCAACTGAAGTGCAATCACGCCATCGCGAATTGAAGAGATGCACTCATACTGAAGAGAATAAAGTAGAGAAATGACCGCATTATTGTGATTAAACTGAATGAGTTAGGTAATGAAAGAGTAATGCATAGCTGTATGTGTGAAGAAATTTGAAAGAACCCACCGATTCAGAAGTTGTAGTGGTGCGCACAGTGTACAAAAGAGCGCGCAATGTTACCACTGGCGCGAATCGGAGNAAAGAGACGCACTCATACTGAAGAGAAGAAAGTAAAGAAATGACCGCGTTATTGTGATTAAACTGAAAGAGTTAGGTAACAAAAGAGTAATGCATAGCTACATGTGTGAAGAAATGCGAAAGAACCCACCGATTCAGAAGTTGTAGTGGTGCGCACAGTGTACAAAAGAGCGCGCAATGTTACCACTGGCGCGAATCGGAGGAAGACGTGCGAAATTCTGGGTGAAGAAGAATGAATTGAATATCAGTGAAGGGTATGCTGTTAAACCTTCAACCGAGTAGAGTTCACAGATCACAAGTGCAAAACCATAGGTGGCATGTCCGAGGAGAAATCATTGAATTAGAGTATGTTTTGGCTATGTTTGCTTATAACTACTTTGCTTCCAAACAAAGCTTAGGAGTGAAGGGTATTTATGCTCTTCTCTTTTAACCCTTCAACTGATAAACAACATCCCGTTCCACGTGGTTGCGCGTTGGCTTCTGATGAGGGTGGGTGAGAACGTTTCTTAAGCCATTCTCACCCCATGCGCGTGCCCCTCTCCGCTCACCGCACTATTTCGTCATTTGTCTAAAAACGGGCCTGAGAATGCCCCGTTGTTTCGGCTCACCCACCCTCTTTTTCCATCAGAAAAGAGTTTCCCCGTATATCTATATACCCGAGCCAAAGCGCCGCTTCGCGGCGCTTTGTCTCGGACCCGTGTGCCACGTTACTTCTGGGCCAGTCCAACTCCAAAAAAAGGTTTACCCCGAGCCANCATCAGAAAAGAGTTTCCCCCGTATATCTATATATGTGCGGAAAGCGCATTCTTTCTACTCGCAATGTATGTACAATACCTACCAGTTTCTCCAGCACACAGAGAGAAATCCTTCAAAAACACCTAATTTATGCGGTTTTCGGCCGGCCTGTTGGTACCANGGGGTCTGCGCTTTATATAGATTAAGATGTGCGGAAAGCGCATTCTTTCTACTCGCAATGTATGTACAATACTTACCAGTTTCTCCAGCACACAGAGAGAAATCCTTCAAAAACACCTAATTTATGCGGTTTTCGGCCGGCCTGTTGGTACTTTTTTGCTTGATCCTTTCAAATAACCTGCCACATGTTATACATTACAATGAAGAGAAAATCCTTACAAATTTTCGTAGACTATCCTCTTTGGGATTTGTTCATGAACTTTCGCATACTAATCTTCAGAACAAACCTGCTATGTTTTTCATATCCTTATATTTTCCAATATTTCTCCGCAGGCATGCTACTTATGATTTCCCACTTGTAACCAATAAACTCTACTAGGTTTGTGCTTTGACCAGATACCCTTCACTTATGTTCACTTCGTTCTGCTTCACCTAGAATTTCGTACGTCTCCTACCTGCTTGCTGCAATGGTTCTATCGCGCGCTCTGACACTAAGCGCACCACTGCTATTCCTAACTTGGTGGATTTTTTCGCCTTTATTCACTACTACAGCTACCCATTATTCTTTTATTCATTCAACTATTCAGTTTGATCATATTGAAGCTGTCATTTTGTCATTTCCTTCTCTTCCACAATCGTTCTTTTCCATCCGATTGCTCTCCAGTTGCGTCTTGTACCTGAAATGGGAATGAACTACTTTTTTGTATCGTTTGCCGGGCTTCTTCCACCTCTTCGCTTTAGTGAAGGGGGTCTATTGAACCCCATCCCAAAGTGAAGGGGGTCTGAGCCTTTGCTCAGACTATCGCATCTGTGATGCGCACACTACAGCGCGTCCATCTGTCACCAACAGCTTTGGTGCGTTCCCGAAAACTCTCCTTCCACGTCTAATGAGGTGTTCCAGCCGCTCTTTCGCTCTGGCGACTTCCTCTGGAACTAGTGGTCCCTTCGGTGCCCTCTCTTGTTTCGCTTCGTCGTGTCGGCGCACCTTTCTTTTCTCTCCACGATGGGATGGGCATGGCTGATCTTTTGCGTTAGGCTGCTTCAGCTGGACCACTGTGTTGATCTGCGCTTCCAGTAATAGTTCGAACTTCCTGTCGAACTCCGTAACAATGGTATCCATCTTTTGCGAGAGTATCTAGAAAGTCGCTTCCATTTTTGCCCCCATGCGCTCCTCAAACTGCTTCATAATGTCTTCCAGCTTGGGCTCTTGCGGCGGACAGTTTCTATCTCCACCGGGACTGTTTTCAGAGAATCCTCATCCAGTATCCCCCCGCTAAGGGGCTTGTTTAACGCCCATTTCACATCCTTGATGAGTCTCTCGTAAAAACCTCCCTGCCAAGGCGCGTACGGAGTAATTTTCTGCCACTTCATGCCAGTGTTTGTCAGAAAGTCACCGATTTGACCATCCGCTTTCTCCTCCACTAAGCTGTCGGTCAAAATGCACTCCGCCAGTAGAAATGTAGGAGCGTTATCACAATTTATGGTCTTCGGTACTCCTCTTCTTGACATGAGCCGTCCCATGGCGTTGATGAAGGAGGTAGTCGTATTGTCCGTTATGAGTTCCACGTGATTCAGGCATGTAGTCGCACACGTGAAAATACATCCATAAGCCTTTGCTTGTATGCCTTCTGCGTTCCGAGTCTTGAACCGTCCGAATAAATCAAGCCCCACGTCTTGAAACGGACGTGACTGAACGACTCTTCGCGGGCTTTAGCCGTTTGGACAACAAAAAGTGTCCAATGGTGACGTCATGCACTTGTATGTCGTGTTAGTACATGTATAATCGTGTCGAACTTCGTGTTCAGACATGTATAACCACGGTAGAACATGATTTCCTGCAGTTTGCAAGCAAAAGCTAACTTTCCTATAGGCTATCCTCCTATAAAAATTTACATAATATGGTACTGTAGAATAGTGAAGTAGTGTAACGTACATAACATTAAGATAACGCAGACACAGAATAGGAACGAAACACCAGAACTTCAGTTGGTTTGCACAACTATGTTGAAATTTCATTTTTTTTTTCGATTTTTCCAACTTCATCATAGCTGCTTAGTAGAGAATTACTTCGTTGCTTTAGCGGAGTTAGCGTTAGTCATTGCGAAGGATCTGGTTTGTAAGAGGAATAGGATAGAAATATGATTGAGCTAGGCATAGCTTACAAACTGCGGGGAAATCATGTTCAGCTGTGGTTATACACGTATGAACATGTCGTTGGACACTTTTTGTTGTCCAAACGGCTAAAGCCCTCTTCGCGTGGGCAACTCCGCTAAAGGTGGATATCGGAATGGAAGATTGTTGTATCTTCAGCAGGCTGTGCATTTCCTGATACCCATCTTGAACTGCTGGCGGAGCTTGGGTATCCAGAATCTCTAGCGTACTTCAGTCATCGTGTGGGCCGTCGAACGATGGTATTTTCCATGTGCTTCTTGGATTATCAGACTAGCCAGATCGCTATTTGGAGCGATGAATACGGGCCTTTTGCCTCTTCTGGGAGTCTGCTCTTCCTCAATCGACCATGACATCTCCAGATACCGAGTCGAGTGTGATATTCAGTTTCCTCTAAGGGTTAGCAGTGATTATCGAGTAGTACTGCTTCTGATGGGCCTTCATAATGACTTTTTCTGTCTGTCTCATATCCGCTGCATCGAGTGGCCTGGTTTGTTCCAACTCCGCTCCTATTCCGATAGTTTTCCTTATCCTTTCCTTCGCTACATCAGGCAGATTTCTCGTCACTCTCAGGAATTTCATTATGTAAACCACTGTCTTCTTTAGTTTCAGCATAGAACTGAACCTCCCGACGTTTTTTAAAAGGCGTTTCTTCGTTTTTCACCAAAATCTGAAGCACTTCCGCGCTCTCCGCAGGTACTTCAAGCAGCCTGGTTTCTTCCGACCAGTCCTTCTGGTCCTTCGAGAGGAATTCTGGCCCTTTCCACCAAATATGGTCGTACAGTTTCTCGGCTGTTAAGCCCTCTGTGACACAGTCAGCGGGATTATGGTTAGTCCTTATCAGGGGTATGCGCTACAAACGTAACGAATTAACGCATTAACGCTTAACGGCCATTTTTGGCCTAACGTAACGAATTAACGAAAAACCTCAGAAATCCGTTAGAGTCCAATTCGTTAATGGACTAAACAGCTGCTGAAATGCGTGCTTTTCCCGTCCTTACTTCTATCAACACGACCATCTCGTGTTATAGAGCAGATTGTTATACCTATATTCACGACGATTGTGAGACATGACATATATTAGGAGACCCCACAATAATGTGCTTTCATGAGCATCTAAGTGTGTATGTATTGTTTGCTTAGATTTCCTTCTTGCAATCTATGTGCAAATTCAAAATTGTGCGTTATGCGTTCTTTTCTCTTTCTTTTCCCCTTGTCCATGTGAAAGTGCAATATGCTCACGATTGATCTCGCGGATGTGCTATCATGAGAAAAATGAAGAGTTAGTTGAGGTGGCAATAGTCAATCCTTCATTTGAAGCCGCGTACTTTACGATGAATCAAAGAAAAATCCGACTAAAGCAGGTCGAAGAGGACATCATTTCACTCCGGCAGCCACAGCCGAGCCGCCTTCATTAGGGTTCCCTAGAAGAAGATCCAGAGGCTGCCCTTCTTTTCTTGTAAGCAGTCCGATTGGGACTGAGCTTCGATGTATTGGCAACTACATAAAGAGTCGGACGAATACTTTCGTCCTCATCCGCTGACCAATTGAGTAGTGGCGGAGTGATGCTAACACGATGGAACTCTCACACATCGAAATGTTCGAATATACAGAACTTTGCGCACTAACTACTTTCGCTGAGTGCGCGAGTCTGTGCTCGGCAGCCATTTTGATTGCACCAGGTTTACGATCCAAGTTCACCGTAGAAAACTTGGGAAAACTGTTTTTTTTTGTAAAATAACAAACCCACATACAGTGCCGGCCTAAACTATATAGCCTTTTAAACTTTCCTCCATTACCTCTGTTAACGCAAAGCTCGGCTCAACGTAAAGGACTAATGTACAAATTTCTAACATCAACGGATTTTGAGTCTCTACAACTATCATGAAAATTTGAACTTCAAGGCTTCGCGTTAAGTCAAGATTTACGCTACCAACAGTTATGGAGGAAAATTGACAAGGCTATGTAATATTGGTCGGTACTGTTTATGAGGGTTCTAAGAGTAGGCTTAGTGCCTTATCCTCAGTACCAGTCTGGCCGTCCGGCTGACGCCGGACTTCCAGACTTCTACTAATGCTCGCTTCGCTCGCATACTTCACATACTCGCACACACTTCACTTCGAATACAAAGAAAACCCTGAAAACCTTTAGCCGGATACCTATATCTCCCTCAAATAGTTTCAATGCTATCCTGAAATTCCCTCAAATCCGCCAGGCCTTCTCTCATCTCCACAAAGTGACGCTCTTCGGTAGGCACTGGGGGCTGTAAGCATTTGAATGTAACCGATTCAATGTAAATGATCACTTGGAATGATCTATGTTTAGCTGGCTGTTGTGGCAGCTAAGTGATAAGAGTCTACTTCTGCATGTAAACAGAATGAAGGGGGTGGCTTATTCAGAAACGAATGGAAGGGACAGAGAGTGATGAGCAAGTAGTGCAGAGGAGGGAGGAAAGCATGTAGGAGAGAAAGCCGCGATGGATATTCGCGTAGGATTGGACCCGTATGAGTGTATCCCTTCATTTTTCCAAGCGATTCTACACCTCGCACACCCTTTCACNCAGGCCCCGGCACGAGGTCTTCCCCAGGCCAAAATCAAAACGAAGCCCCCTTTGAAAAACCAAAAATTTACGAA
>JARK01000442.1:23370-34248 GCA_000688135.1 Ancylostoma ceylanicum
CCCCCCAAATTTTCCATTTCCGTACGTTTTTGTTGCGTTGGCTCCACGTTTCTCTCATAGGCAATTAGGAGAAAGAACGGGCATATTTGTTCTTCTCAGGTTACGAACGAAGCTTTTGTTCTCTCAAGTCACGCTTCATAAACGCACATCTGAAGAGGTGCAATGCATGGTTCAAAAAGTGAGAACAAATATCCAATAACCATACATGCAAATAATGAAGATCTCCCTACAAACCACTAGTTTTCCGCACAAAAAAAAGGAATGAAAAACATGAGTGGTCCGAAGTACATAAGACATGTTTCATTCGTTATTTCTGGACGTCTGCGAATTTTCAAGGGATCGAACTTTTTTACAAATAAAATTTTTTGCAATAAAAGCATCAAATAAAATTTTCTGAAGGTTTGTTTTCAACAGCGTATCCTTGAAATGTAACAGCTACCCATCCAAATTTCGGTTCCATCATTTTTAATTTCCTTGTCCTCTGGTTGATTATTGCTCCACGAAACCTAACTTCAGCCGGATAATCTCAACCTTTGGCTATGTATGTAGCGGTGGTTTCGAAGGCATTCAAATCTGGAAATTGTGCAGTCGAAAAATTTATTGGCAAGTGGATGCACTTATCACGTTCAGAGGGCTCTTTCAAAATGTCGATTCTTGCGCAGCAGTAGAGTATTAAATTCGAATTTTTTTCCGATTGGTACCACCAGTAGCTCATGTTCCATCCTGTCAAGCTTTATTGGGAATATTGGGTGTTAACAGGAGCCCTTTTCTCAATTTCTTGATCCGTTTGCCATTCTCCGGTAGAAGTGACAATGCGAGGACTAACTTTATCATGGACTAGGATGGATTGCCCTATGTGAATGGGTCTTTTTGGTGGATTGCCTCATTTGAACCATACATAGGATACATACAGTACCGGCCAAAATTATATAGCCTTTTCAACTTTCCTTCATAATATTTGTTAACGTGAATCTTGACTTAACGTGAAGCCTTGAAGTTCAAATTTTTACATTAGTTGGAGAGACTCGAACTTTGTTGAAGTTAGAAATTTGAGCTTTAACGCTTTACGCTAAGCCGAGCTTTGCGTTAACGGAGATTATGGGGAAAAGTTGAAAAGGCTATATAATTTTGGCCGGTACTGTATGATGTACTAAGCAGATCACCTGGCCTCTCTCAAGCAGTTCTAAGGCAGTTCCGAAGGCTATTCCATCGAAGTATGCGTGTCATCGAGTCCAGATATGTCTCTTCTGTATTGAAGAAACGCTGCTGAGTGACTATATCAGGCACAGTGGCTTTTCATACGAAATACAAATCGCTCGAGCAGTTTTGCTATTCTTCTAAACTTCATCCGAATGCGGGGCGGCCTGGTGTTGACAATGATGCTTTTCGTGCACTAGTCACTCTGTTTAGTGGGCTTAAAAGTTAAACAAGTTGCTGCTGCTGAAACAATGATTGCAACGCTCGTGAAGACCAAGAGCAATTTCTTCGAATCCTCGGTGATACATAGATAAAAGATGATAAATAAGAGGGAAAAACTGTATTTAAAAAAATAACAAGGTTCCCATGCTAACACCCAATGCGTAAACGTTCTTTCCTCTGAAGAAACGACGGATGCCATGAATTGCAGGTTCTCGGCTTGCGCCGACTCGACCTATCCAACAACAACCTGACAGCATTTGAAGTTGCGCCTAACTGTCTTCGTTCGCTCGAAGCTTTGGATCTTAGTGGAAATCTGTTCACCAATGTAAGACATTACTCTGTTCTTGAAAAATTGTGACATTCATACATACCACAGCTTTATTTTAACACTTCCAGATGCAACGTTATAGTAAATTTTGTGAGACTCAATAATTACACTGTATACGAAGAGTGTACATCAAATTTTACTTCAAGAAAGAACTCTTTGTTCAAGAATGAAAAGAAGGCATGATTTGTTCAGATCCCCATCACGCTGTGGGATTCATTAGAATCACTGAGTACACTGGACATCTCCGGAAATCCGCTACATTGTGATTGCTCTCTTCAACCATTCTCAGTCATCGCTAAACAAGAGAAGTACAGCTTTCTGAACCAGGTATACTTTTCTCTTGGACTTCGAACGTTCCTCCAACGACTTCACACCAATTCCTTGGAAATTAAGCCCGTAGAAGAGTATCATGACGTCGAGTTTTGAAGCTCACCTCATCACTATGACACTTTACTAGGAGCCTTAGTTGCACTCTTCTCCACATAATGAAGACGAGGATGATATTGTGGGCTGACTCTAATGGTGCGGATACTGACTTCTCTGATCATAGTGCGGCAGAAACACAACCCGAAAGAGGCAATACGCCGAGTAGGCAGCCTAGTCGCTGTCATCTCTGCTTCAATTGCTGCTGAATACTTTCTTCCCTTTAGCACCAGTTGAGGAAGAATGACAACAAATGAGGTAAGGAGAGCAGGAACTGGAATAAGACGCCGTCAGACTTTGTTCTGGACCCTGTTCCTCCTTCATTGTTGTTGTACAATTATCAGAGCATGTAGAAAACGTTCGATATCATTAGAATCCCACTTTAAATTCATCAATTACATAATGGTGGTGACCTGTTCCGATTACTTGGAATGTATAGCAGGGAGAGAGGACCACGTTTGATGTGTCTTATTTTTACTAAGATTCCCTTTTGATCTTTTGCGCGAATTGATGTTGTTCTGCAGCAAATGATCGCAGAAAATGATTGAGTCTGCGTCTGCCATTTCGAAGGTTAAAAGTCCCCCTCTTCCAACGTGTACCAAGTCTGTAGTTCGAACAATTACAATTGTTCACAGATTTCAGTGGCCTTTGGAGGTGACCGCAGTGAAAGACTTTTTAAATCTTGATAGAATATATTATCTTCATAAATCATAATTAACTCTTGCTGTTTAGGGGAAGACCGTCTGCGCCACCCCACAAAATCGCGCCGGGCAGAATCTTTTTGAACTTAAAGAGGATCTCTGCAGGAGCAGCAGCTGGGGCGTCGGTACGCTCATATTGCTTCTGGTGATATCTGTCGCCGGTAGGTTAAGTATTATTGTTGGAAAATACCAGAAGAGAAACTTTCTAATTTTTGTGCAATAGGCTCCTGAAGCAATGTGGAAGAGAAGAGTAGATAACTTCACCGAACAAACATTTTTTTGAAAGTCTACATCAAACAATCTGAAATGACTTGGTGCTTCTGAATGAACAGTCTTGCCAATACTAATGCAACATCAAGTGGCAATACGTTCCATTTTCGTTTGTAATTCCAATCCAAAAAATATTTATAAATATGGGATAAATGTATTTCTATTTATCCCCATTTCTATGCCGACAGAAGTCGCAGGGTTTCCACTAAAATATCCACATTGTTTGTTTTCGTTTTATCCAAAAGTGCACTACTAGAAGTTCTTACGATCAATGATTTAGGCTTACTTGCCTACCGTCATTATCGTAACCGCATACCAGTGCCTCCGGCGTTCCAATTTGGGTACAGCGGCCTCGACAGCGACGACGACGCTGTTCGACCAGAATTCGTCTAGGCACTTGTTGCCATAAGGTTTCTATCTGTATTTAAAGCCATTTGAGTCGTTACACCCTAGACGACCGAAATTCTTTCCGATCACTCGTCAAGAGTGCTTTAAATTCAAGCAGTCCGCTGTGAGGGGAGGGGGGGGGTCTTCCTTGCGATGGGTATGTGCCATCTTAATTTATGGTGTCATTTATTGTACAGTCAATCCGCGCCGACGTGACCGCCACAGCGGTCGGGGATCCAGAGGCGGCCACGCTTGCCAGCACTATAGCCACGTTTGCCAGCACTCCACGTCACCATCTCTAATCTGCGTATAGGGCCTTTCATACATTTGCCGCCGCGGCGGCGGCGTCACCGCGGCAAAAGTGGCTGCGCGGCAAATGTTGTCGCCGGGCGGCAAAATACCCCCATGACCAATCATTGCCGCACGTCGCTGGGCGACGTCGCCGAGCGTCGCCGCGGCAGAAAAGTATAAAGTATGACGCCGCTGGCCTATGCTTAACCATGGGCGGCTGCCGCCGCGGCAAAAGTATGAAACCCACTTATCACGTCTCATCGTTATTTTCGTGGTATCAGCCAATGATCTGGCTGTGACGTGGGCGACTTGGAAACTAACAGCATACGCGCCGCCTCTGGATCTCCGACCGCTGTGGCGGCCTCGGATTCACTGTACGTTATTACTATTCCTACATTTCTGTGCATGGACATTACTTTGATTCTCCACAGAATCGGAAAGTGATTAGAAATATTTCTGAACTAATCCATTTACTATGAACTGTGAAATTCCCGAAGGTTAATGCTTCGGATGATTTAAGTTAATAATCGTGCATTCGCACTGAAACCACTGCCTATTTCCAGAAATCGAGTTTTGCCTGCGATGGTTTATTTGTTAGGAAACCTCGCAAGATAACCTAAACGGGCTTCTCTTTCACATTATCAGAACCTTCCTTTCAGTCTACATAGAATCAATCCCACTGCAGGATATTGTGGACTTTGACTTTCATTTCAGCTTATGTGGTGCTATAAATATTATGTGATGTAATATCTACGTTCATACATATGCTCATTCAATGTGCCTTTATCTAATGATATCTGTTAGCATAAATGTATTTCAAAGAGTTTGTTCCGCCATTATTCACCTTTTTTTCACAAACATCGATCGAATTCTTCGGAAAACTGGATCTTCTCATTCAGTCATCTGAGATTCGGCCATTGTTTCACCGGTTTTTATTTCACATTACCAATTTTTTACCATAGAAGCTAAGTCATACGTCGATACCATATTACGGTAAACGTTGACTATCGCATTTGGTTATGATTTATCTCTTCAAAGAATTTTTTCCTAAGCACTTGTTTCCGTGTATGATAAACTGTTGGTTATGCTCCATTCTATAGTTACGCTCAAAGATGTGGAAGTAACAGACACCTGTTACCAAATTACTGCATTATATTAGGTAAAGAAATTCCAAATGCAAATTGGGGGATACTGGATTCAGAAGATAGCCTTAAGATAGCTACTGTTTCTCTCCCTTTTTTTGAATTACACACTTAGTCTCGTAAGTGACTCCCCCCCCCCCAGTCCCTGTCAGCTCAGCCTCCTGAGCGCGATGCCCCTCCTGTTCTAGTGGCTCCTCACAGGTTGTTATCATGTAAACGTCCATCACTACTGCTAGGCGGCGTCACAGCAAGCTTTTTTCGCAAAACCAGTCACGATTGTGGGAAGGGCCAGCTAGTCTCTTGATGTCACCCTCACAGTTGGCTGTAAGAATTTATTCGTCTCTATAAAGCACCAACTTTGTATTCTTACTAGTGGCATTTTAGTGTGTTGCGCTCCAGAAATTGTAACCTGACAAAATGTGTGCGTTCCAAATTTCCAAGGAATATTTTCGTCAATCAGTAAAATCACAACAATTCATTGTCTACTTACTTTTTTCTAAACCTTAGATTTTTGACACAGCACTCTTAAAGTTTCCTTGATTTGCGGATTCCTCAATTGTATGCCAATTTCATATCCTCAGCCACTTGTTAGATTCTGCTGGAAAGCCAGCCTCCGCTGAGTTGAAATGACATCTCGAAGAATGTTGTTTTCGAGATGTGTAAGTGACGGAGAAGCAAGATAACGGGAAATCCTCATTCTAGCGGATGGAATTAGCCAATAACATAATGTTCGAAGCTCGCGGAAACCCCTCAGGATTCTTTCCACAAGTAAATGCTGGACTTTGCGGAAGTGCAATACCCTCACTCACATAGTCAAAAAAAAGAACACGCGATGCGCGAAGTTGCGTTCGCTCCATTTCTAAAAATTAGCTAAAACGCAGTATATCGAAAAATGTTATCGATGACAAAAACCATAGTAGATTGAACGTCAGTTTCATATAAAAAAACGCTCAGAGTTTTTAGCTCCAGTACAGAATCCTTAATGTTTTAGCTTTATCACGATTTTGTCGCGTTTCGCGTGGACCTTCGCAGATGGCACGCCGCCCTGTTCACGCCGAAATCATCTAAAATTAGGAATGCTTGAACTTTGGTTGGTCAAGTGAAGACTCTTCAGTTACTTTAGAAGCTCAGAGCCGGAAAAATACTGTACTAAAATGCTTAAATTTTACAATTCAGTACGAAATTTGTAGCAAGGTTGCTAATGGATAAGATGCTCGGTTAGTTTCAATTCCCAGAATCTATGTGGATATTGGATCCATTGCACTCTCACAAATTTATTGAAATGGAACGAAAAGAACGCAACTTCGCGCGCCAATTGCTTTTTAACGAAGATAGCGAGGTTACATACTGAATCTTTCATGCGGTCCATAAGCTTGGGTTGTTTTTTTTTTCAGGCAGGCACTTCTAGTACCCACTTACATTTTTTGCCTCTAAACTTCTGGTCAATCTATGGGAATTGGATTGCTGCATACGTGTCCTTCGAATCATTGAAGGAGCCTGTAAAATGTCCGCTCCAGTCGAGCTTTCGCCTCATTCACATCTATTGTGCTGCTAGAGTACTAACAAACGTAATCTATCATGATCTGTCATTAATGACGACGAAAACCAAAATTTTTCCGGGGCTCTACCCCAGACCCCGTTAAGAAATCCTTGTTTTGCCCCAAAGAAACTAGAAAAAAACTATTTGACTAGCTTTGAAGCATTAATTACCGTCATGGTTTGTTATCACTTGAATCTTCTAAACTATATTGCCCTGTTACGGGGCAGTCCCTCCTAACTAAAGCCAACAAACTCATGGAATAATCCTTTTACCCTTCTAACTGTGAAGAATAAAGCAATGAGAAAAGTTATGTACATTTTCTAACACGTTTTGTTTTTGCAAGAATTTAGCTAGACAATGCCATGAGCTGCTATTTTATCATCTTCTCAATTTAGAACTGTCATATTTAGCAAACAAGTCGTCAAAACTAGTATTTTAGCAGCTTTTCATTTTCCAACTATTATATTTCGCAAACAAGTGCTAAAAGCTACTATTTCACCAGATTTCAGTTCTGCAAGTTCCTGATGCGATCAGAAACTAGTTTTCTCAAAAGCTGGTTAGGTAGTTGCTGCGGAAGTTTTGAGTATGCAGAAATTTAAGAAAAGATTATTTCTGAGGTCGAACTTATCTTTTGAATGGGGTAGGGTAGCAATCCACAAATGCTGTAGTGGGTGATCATTGGCGGGTGAAATCATGAAACACTAGCAACATACTTACTGGATTTAGGCAATTAGTCTGCCTCCCACTTAACACCTATGTAGTAGTATTCCTTCCGTACAATGAAGAAGACTTCGTTTTCAATGCTTTCTGACGTCTTGTTGGTTCTGTACACGCTCCTCGAGCTCTAAAAACACATGTCAGCAACTCTACCCAACAATTAACCGGTTCCGAATCTACGTACATACGAAGAACAGTTTTGTCGCATTTCTATGACAAAATATTTATATGGAGACACAGCGACGCGACAAATGATCCTTTCTGTTCTAAAATTTCCGAAACTGAAGAACTTAGATTCAGGTTCGTTTTATTATATTAACAACGACTCTCTCCTATCACGTTTCGACGAATGCGTTAAATCTCAGCCTGTTTGCGCCTCTAGGTCTCCATTTTAGCATTGAATCCGTTTACCCTGCCCTGGAATTTGAAGAGTGCAGGTAACTACGTAAATCTAGTAGTAGAGGACTTGTAACAGCTTTTTGCTTTCAAATTGCGAGACTTTCAAAATTAAAATTCAAAATCTTCTTCTGAGAAGCCTACCAACATCAACAGACCTGAAGGATTTTCAAGAAAAGCACGACCACACCTATCTGTTAGTCCACGAGGACTCCAACTCTATTATTCAGGCTTGTTGCACGATAAAGGTATAACCAAGGGAGAACTGGTATGAAAAATAGTGCGAACGATGCTCATCATTGTCCTCTATATTCCACAAAGGCTATAGAATTCTTTTTTTTTTCATCGGAAAATTTCTGTAGAGAGCACATTGTGGGACAGACTTCCCTTGTATTGACTCTAGATTACTAGCAATATTTCCGATTGCATGAAGCGAAAACGACCAACGATTCATGTGCTGTATTTTCTGCAGAAATACACAAGTACAATCAGTACGTAAACTATGAATAAGAGAAGTCGTGATTACATGTTTTTTTAGTGCCAGCCTCTCATATTCAATATATAAAACATAGCAACCCTTATGACAACTTTTTCAAAAACCTAGGCGACGCGCGCGAGCGCCAAATTCAAACGCTGAGAAGGCGTCTGTAAGTGAGCTAAGGAAGAAAGGGATTTTGAAACATTGGACATCATCCAAATTTCGCACAGGTCTTAGGACACTCCTCCCCGGATAAAATCGATTCGAAAATCGATTTATTGATCAATTTTATCGATTTTTCTCAGTTTAACTCCAAACCAGATAGAAATGTGCCAGCTAGGGCAATCTACCACGCTGATCACGATTCTGATAGCCATTTTAGGCAATA
This sequence comes from Ancylostoma ceylanicum, assembly GCA_000688135.1. Taxonomy (NCBI): domain Eukaryota; kingdom Metazoa; phylum Nematoda; class Chromadorea; order Rhabditida; family Ancylostomatidae; genus Ancylostoma; species Ancylostoma ceylanicum. The sequence goes on from JARK01000442.1 coordinate 31,851, forward strand.
GTTACTGATTTATTGATTTTGTTGATTTCTTGCGAGTTCTGCTTGGGGCGTGACTGGGTAATGCTCGCAAAGACTATCCACAACACTGATCGCGAATCTGATGACCATTTTCCCCGTGTTTTGCTTCGACATGGTGGGAGGTGCTCATAAGGGTTGATGTTCTTTAGTCACACCAATTACGTGAGCCTTAAGGGCTGTTTGTGCAATTGGCGTGGACCTCAATAATTCTCATGTCCACGATTCTGAGCATCAAACCTACACGTCAGATGATTTCACACGCTTATGTTGACACTAAGCAACTACTATGCATTAAAAGTGCATTTTTAACAACCTCGTAACTGCCTTCGAAATAAACCCTCCGAAGCACTGGGTGAGAGCTCACTTTGGCTACTACATATGACGCATTCATTGGATTTTATTCCCTACTATCAACTTATCTGAACACAGTTATATACAAGATTCCTTTCAATGCAGACGTTTATATTGTTTTCATAGTATCATGAAACCTCTCCCTGAAATCCTGGGAACAAATTCATGGAACGTTAACCAAGCAAGCCAGTGATGGTTAGCGTAGCTGGCTATCGTGTTGATTGCACATTGGTAGGAGGCGCAGAAAGTGAAATTAAGCTTGCTGGCCTGTTTTCGTTCGGTTATGCGTTGATTAGTCCTAGTCCTGTAAGAAAAGCAAGGTAGAATTGACACTGTGGAGGTACAAACCTGGGGTTATGCCTGGGTCCTTAGCGTCCAGGGGCCCACATTGGAAACGCTGGCAGTTTGCTTGAAATCTGACTGATGGTTTTTGCATGTCATTCATTTAGTGAACTCATGCGAAATCTTGACTTCTTGTTCAACCTACATGCGTATGGCTTACAAAGTCTGGCCAAGGATTTTGTTGTCACCTTGTATAATGTGACCCCACATAGACGCTTCTCGATTCTAATAGCTCCGCGCGTCGTGTATTGTTTGGGTCGCATTTGCTTTAGAGGATTACCGCGAACACATTGCTCGCCTGAGTGTGCACGACTGGAAGAACTGTAGTCGGCTTCTTCCGTCAGTAGACAGCAGACGCCCAACTCTTTCACATCGTTTGAACATTTCGCTAGATCTTCTATCTTTATTTATACACTCCCAATACCTCCTTTCATGTTCCCATGTGAAAAATATATACTGTAATAATTATAAATCTAGGCAGTATTTTTTGGCAGGCAGACAATATTTGAGAAGACTTCTTCGAGCCTTCCCAGAATTATAATATACCAAAGAAAGTCTTGTGCAAGTGTGCGATACTACAACACCGGGATCGCTTGTGAAATTCTGGCATTCTCCAAAAGTGACGGTCAACTTCTCTCTCACTAAGTTTAGTAGCAGACGTACGTGCAATAGTTTAGAAGGCCGCTTTAACCTATCAAGAGAGAACTTCAAGTATTGAAAGCAGATTTCTCATCTTATTTTTGAAATCGGCTCTATACATGTAGTCTTGCTTCGTACTGAATGTACCCATGGAACGTAAAGATTCGCCTCAATTTCCATCACCCTCTTAACGAATCAACACAAGCATGATCTAACACTACACTTTCCATTGGTCAATAGGAGCCTCATCACTGAGTTGGGTTCAATTTATATACCATTTGCATCTTTCAACGATGCAAGGACATTCACATAACACGTTAGTAGAAAAACCTATTACTCAGGGAAATTGTGTTCTCATTAAGTTTAGGGTGGTCCAGAATTACAGAGACTCGTCAAAAAATTATATGTAATGTTCGAAAGCGAGTTGGCAATTCTGTTTCCAGAAAACCTACTATCACATTTCATGATTTCTTTTACCACCGGCGAGAAAAGACGTAATGAATTCGAACTAGTCACTCGCTGTGGCGCGGAAATCTTCTCTTCCAAGAAGAATTTTTCCCTCCCCAGAAAATTTCACGCATTTACAAGCCCTTGCTCCGAGGATTGAACAATTCTGTGAGAGTGAAACCTGTTTCCGTCTATTACCATGCCAAGAAATCTACGCGAATTAATACTATAATTAGTAGTTATAAGTGCTCCGACTCGCCTCCGGCGAGTCTCGCACTTGTCCGCTTCGCGGGACTTCGGTACTGACATACCAATAATTTTCAACAAAAGCGAATGGAGCCGACAGTTGCGAGGCTCGCCGAAGACGAGTGGGAGCACTTGTAGGGATGTAATCAAATTGTGTGTTGGTAAACGCTTCCGCATAGAAACTTCAACTTCGCATTTAACCCTTTTGATTGATCACAGACAGAACCGTGAGAGTTTAACCACTGATAGCAACTTATATTCGAATAAGTAAATGAATCTGTATATATAAAAGTGTGTGTGTGTGTGTGTGTGTGTGTGTGTGTGTGTGTGTGTGTGTGTGTGTGTGTGTGTGTGT
>JARK01000442.1:34425-48347 GCA_000688135.1 Ancylostoma ceylanicum
TGTGTGTGTGTGTGTGTGTGTGTGTGTGTGTGTGTGTGTTCCGATTAGAAATCGCGGAGAGTTAACCGATCGGGACCAAACTTTGCGCACATATACATCTCGGGCCGGCGGAGGTTTTAGGCTACCTCAGCTTATCGATTGATTTATCGATTTATTGATTTTATTGATTTTTCGCTATTTTCGCCCACGGGTCTGGGAGGAAATGCCTACTGGGGTTATCCAATACGCTGAACACGAATATGACAATCGTTTTGCACCAAGTATCGATTTATCGATTTTATTGATTTTTCGCCGTTTCTGCTCACAGGTCGGTAAGGACATGTCTACTATTAACGAGTACACTGAACACGTTTACCGAACACACTGAACAACACGACAATCGTTTTGCACCAAGTATCGATTTATCGATTTTATTGATTTTTCGCCATTTCTGCCCACGGGTCGGTGAGGACATATCCACTGGGGTTCTTCGATACGCTGAGCACGAATACGGCAAATGTTTTGCTCCAAGTTATCGATTTTTTCACTCTGGGCACCCAAACGAGTGAGAACATTCCAATCAGGGTCCTCAGGTGCGCTGAGCTGGAATGTGTCGGACTATTGGTTCATTGATTTCACCGATTTGTCAAAAATCCACTCGAAAACGGGTAGAAACAAATCTACTGGGGTTCTATTATACACTTAACACAAATACGAGAAACATTTTGCACCAATTCGATTAACTTGTTATATCGCTTATTTTGCTTACGTGCGGGTGACGAAAGGGCCACCGAGAATACTTAACATGATGGCCATCGAAATGTTCGTGGGCAGTTCGAGTGAATATATTACTATCAATAACTATCCGCATCAGTGTGAAAAGCCGGGGATAGAAAACTCCCGAGCGAAGCCGGATATACCGTCTAGTAAACTATAAATAAACATCAGCTTTTTCCTGTGATCGACGATTCATAGGCATTTGCACATGAAACCTATAACGTTCGGATCAGAATTGTGCCCTGCGATTACACGAGATACGCTCCCCAACTACGGCCAGAGCGTGCCGCGCACCGCGAGTCCTCTCGTTGTCTGCGTCTCTGATCACTAGTGGGTTTCTGTACTGTCTCCACGCTCCCTCCCCAGTCTAGGCTCTAGCCGCCCGCTGCCGGCGCAACGCAGCTGGGGGACGATTCTCATGTAATCGTGTCCCGCCGTGGAAAAAAATCATTGTGACCTACGCGAAGTGCGGCGAAGCTGCGCTTTGCGTAGACCACAATGATTTTTTGCACTGCGGGGCACAATTCTGACAAGGGAAGAGCACGAGGCTAACCCCGGGGATTGGAACGGCACATCCACTTTTGGAAGCATTGTCTAAGATGATGTTAATTCATGTATATCATTTTTCCCCAATGCTCCTGATACGCTCAGGAGAGCGTGTCAAAAATTTTGCTATTGCCCTGCCCCGGGAGTCCATGTAATGCTGGATTTGATGAAACGTTGAGCACCCAAACCAACCGTTGTTACCGTTATTAGTTGTTCTATAGATCATCGAATGTTTTAAAATGCATTTTAGGAAAATTCAGTATAGCATGGTCATGTGATGGTGAGCCAGGCATAGCTGCCGTGGCTCGCTGGCCAAGTGGGGAACGCATCAGACTATCAATTACATGGTCGAGGGTTTGAATCCTCCCAGTGCAATCGTTTTCGCACTTTTAAATTTCAAGCTTTTGACCTTGTTTGAAATGTTCTAATTATTACAAAGACCAGATATGTGCACTACTGCACAAACCACGAAGCAACTCCACTATCTGAAACGTGATACCAAGTTACGTAGGAAAGGTTTCGGCTCGATGTTTTCGTAACATGGTCTCTTTTTCCTTTTTCGTTTCTTTTTCTAAACCTTGTTATTCCAAGTTTACTGGCGGGATCCAAAATTTCTATCTACTGTCTAATAGGCCGATGCGTTACACACTCGACCATTTTGCCGCCGCAGCCATGCTTGCAGCTAGGACTCACGAACGCATGACCAGACGAAACAAACTTATATAAAATTTCGTCTCCAAACGTTCCATCGTCTATATGGTAGCTACTCACGTTAGTTATGTTTGGTTTGCTAAAGCAACTGGGTTTTGAAGTGTCCAATCACATGTTTTACCGGTAAGATCCTTGGCGTATACCTCGTATGATTGGCAGAAGTGCTTTGGGGGCCCAATGTTCGGCAGCTTTTGCATGCGTATAAAAATACGCACAGATTTTTGGAGAAAAATCAGATTAGAATGCTAAATTGGACAGGAAATTCAATTGATACGCTCCTTTAGGGATAACATGCAACTCATATGTAATAACACAGCTGCGAAGCACAAGCATTTCAAATATTCGAATTTCGGGTCCTCGAATCTTCGAATATTCGAATTTTTGAATAATCCAGAACCCTCGAATTTTCGAATATTCGAATTTTCCGGAACCCTCGAATTTCCGAATACGAATAAATATTCGAATTATATTCGATTCAGTCAAAACTCTACTACGAAGCCTGCGAGCAAATGTCCACCAGAAATTTCCTGAACACTAAATACAATGTCTCATTCCTTAGATGAACGACGTAGATAAGTACTAGTAGAACCTTCTTTGCTTGGAGGCAACTGAAACGAGACAGTTATGTACATAATGACATTGGCACAGTTTTCCTCAATGAGGCACATTTTTCCTGGAGGTTAACATAGATACTGTGATGCTATATTTTTATTCGACTCTTTTCTCCACTTCCTTACACTCATGAACTGCTGCTCGTTCCCGTTAGTCTGCCTCTGTTATGTTCATTTGTGAGCGGAAAGTGAACAAGAGCATCTGCAATGAATGTTTTACAATGGACAGAGTTTGTGTTCTGGATGTTCAGCAACATACCTAACTCAGAGGGGAAACTTTGGAATGGTCAGTTCTTCTTCCCGGGAACCTGTACATCTCCCATTACGCAAAAAAAGAACAAAGCTTGACCTTAAGGATTAACAATTCGTGAATCACGACATTCAAAATGATCGTTTGGGAAAGCACGAAACGGGCTTTGCTTCTGCTTGTACACGACTTCCAAGAATAGAAAACCTTGGTCATTTGGAATTCTACCCGGTGCGAAGACAAGACGTATCCTGGATGGAATTCTATCCGGTGCGAAGACAAGACGTATCCTGGATGTTAAGCAAGAAGCTCTCAACAATGCCAAGGCTTTAAAATCGTCGCTTCTCCTTTACGAAAACCTGTCCACCTCCCGTTGTGCACAACTCGGAAAATCAACTATTCATAAATTACTACCTTCGAAAACGTTTGTTAGAAAAGAATTAAGCATCGTTTCCATCCATTCCAAACCGAATTGACACTACCTAATGTAAGAAAGACATCCAAGCCAACCTTTGCGGCTCCAAAAATAGTGAAAAAAAAACAAAAAAAAAACAAAAAACTTAGATTCGTCTTCACAATTCTCACACGAAAAGAAGCTCCAATAGACGCTTATCACAACGATCTACCTGATTTATCTCAAAAATGTTGAAAAACTCGTTTTTAGGTTCCTCCTTTCGTGAAGAGTTTCTACTACCTATTGATACAGAGATCTGCCCAAGGATGCGCAGGTGCTTATGATCAATATAATCAGATGCAGGGCCTGGTGTCCGATGCCTCGAAAGGCATACGGAAGTTTCCACAAAATGAAAGGCATAAAAACAGGTTTTTTCGCATTTCCGTAACGAATCATGTGTACGTATCGTGTCACCGTCTTCTGAAAAGTCATTTCGCACGGAAAAAAATTTGGGAGCCACTCTCAGGTAAGATACAGCATTCAAGAGCCGTATGCATACCTTCTCCTAACTGCTCCCAAGTTGCCAGCTTGAGTCTCCCATTTGAACTCCTCTGGCTGGGATTCATGAAAAGCTAACCATGCAAACCAACAGTGGCTAGCGTAACTGGTTATCCCATCGACTACGTAAAGTTGAGAGACACAGGAAGCAAAAGTTGGTTTGCTAATCTGGTTTCGCTTTGTTTCTGCGTTCATGAATCCTAGCCCCGGATGCAGCCCATGCAGGGAGTTGGGAGCGGGAAATTCTCCACTCCCAACATGGTCTATGTATATACAAGGAGTTGAGCTGGGAGGCTCCCGGATACTACCTTGAGATGGAGCGCATAAAGTTCTAAGGGAGAGAAACAGTAGGTAGGCGTGTTTGCATAGACCTGACCTCTGGGCACTTTACACATTTTACTTGCATGTTTGCAAGATTGAAGGCATTTTACTTGCACGTTTGACCTCGTTCCTTCGATCAAATATTAGGGTGTTAAGTTGAAAATGCGCGTTTTTGCACTGGACAAATTATTTTTTAAAAACAAAGCTACAACACCCCAGTCCAAGTTCAATGCAGAATTAGTATTGCTGAATCTTCGACATCTTCCACGAAAAGAGTGAGGGCTCTCCTCTGGGTTATCGCAGCGCAGTGACCTAAAATAGCGGCCTACCTAAAATTTGGTTTCGTCGCAGTTTTGGAATTTTTCTCATTTATTTAAGGCTTAAACGAAGCAAGCTGGTGGTCGCCTGATAGCGTGAAGTCTGGGCTCTTAGGCGACCCCAAGTGCGACTCTTAATTTCAGATGTGAAGTACAGGGCAGTCGAGGAAACGATTTTCAGTCATAATTTCGGTTCAGTTACCCAAGTTCGAGGCCATTTTCGAGTAATTTATTGTTGCATGGATTTAGCCAATTAATACACCAAAAATTCTCTTAATTCTATATACGATCTGTAGTGGTGCTCCGCTGCAGTTTCACGCTCTTTAACAACATGAAATTAGGGAACAGAAATTCTAAAATTTTGGTCGGTCTTCCTATAAATTCCTTTAAAAAACAAAGAATGAAGGAGTACTCGACAACCCGTATATGAAAAAATACTACCTGATTTGCTCTTTCAAGAGGTATTAAAAGTCTGGCGAAAAAGGTTTGGCAACACATTCATAAGAACGTCGAAACTTCAGCGCGCATTTCCAACTTAACACCCTAATAGCTTCTAGTGGTGTAGCGACTCATGATGCTCAAAAGTTTTCGTGCTCTCAACGTGTTCGTTTTACCAAACTAACAAAAGATCCTGACTGGATGGGGATTCTACCTTCCATTCGCGTCAAAATTCTCATGGTGTTTCTTCCTCGTTGCATGAGACCTCGTTGAGAACCATAAATGAAGGTCGCCGTGTGGTGGCCGTTTAGGGTCGTTGTACCTGTATATCGATCCCGTATACCTCTGTTGTTGTGTAACACCCACGTTCGCGCACTCTCATCTTACCTGTGCCGATCGTCTGAGATAAAAACCGTCGCTGACCGCTGGCCACGAACGGGCAAGCTCTGCCGCCGGCTGCTCTGATTCTGCCTTATTTGCGGTGTTCTTGAAGGTGTTCGAAGGGTTGTTCGTGTCGTTGTGGTATTTGGCGCTAGACGAATCCATTCGGTGTTTTAGTTCATTATGTGGGGCTATTCTGCTTCAGTGGCTACAGTATGTATGTGCAGACATTAAAATCGTGAACATGAGTTAGTACGAACGTTTGCCTAGGATTCTTTGTTGAGATGGGGGAATGCTGATCATGAGTATCATACTCGTTCTGCATGATGATATCGACTCTTTGTGGATTGTTTCCTTGCCGCCGAATACGAGATTGATTGTTGGTATCATTATTAGGCAGACGTTTCGACGAGTTCGCCTCCCTCAGAGGTGTCGACTCTATTGATCTCCTGACTGCTTTCATGTTTGACTCTCCCCGCAAATCCCTCTAAAAACTCACACAGGTGTTTTTGAACGTGCTGTACACGAATGAGATAAGCATTTTGTAGGAAAAGATCCACTAACGGTGAAACCTCCATTAAACTCCTGAAACTACATCACCAAACAAAAACTTCTAGAAACCAATGAAATTGAGGTTATTATGTAAAATACTAGTTTTCAGAAAGGTCTGAGAGATGAGCTAAACAGGGAAAAATTGATAAAACCAATGAAATTGAGGCAGTCGTGAAATGAGTATGCGATTCGTAATCAGCACCTTCTACAGAAGCATGTTTTCAATGGAAGCCTTTCATTTAGCTTGAGATTGCTGGGTCCTAGGCTTACAAACAACACCATCTCTTATGTGATACAACGGGAAGGTCCTTTTACGGGAACTATGTGGTGTAGGGAAGAAATGGTTCTGTCTATGAGCGCTGCAGCACTGTTGATTTGGGAGTTCCGTACTAACTGGATCTGGAGCTACCAGTGATTTCTGAGAAGTGTGTCAAACAACGGTGTCTTTGACAGCGAAAAAAGTTTCATATTCTGTGATTGAAATTTCTCTGGATAGCCATCCATGCCGTGAAACCATTCCATGCCAACATGTCTTTCAAGGCCTTGTTTTCCATTATAACTTTTCTGTTTCTTGTTTCGTAGTATGCATCAGTAGTTCTGTTTCTTCAACGCCTGGTTGAGCAGGTCTCGTTATACCTACTATCAAGTCTGAGATACACGTAGCAGAAAACATTACATGAAAAGAAGAATAGGGTTTGTTTTGGGCAGTGTAACCTAGGCGCCGTTCCTGTGTGCTACTAAACTTCCGTTAGAGCTATTCATATTTGCTTTAGTCCATGAATGTATCAAAGATGAGTTTTATCCTGCAATACGCTCCCTGGTCAAATTTTCCTGATCCTTCTTTTTTACAGCAATCAACTGCTGAGGCTTATGTCCTACCTTACAGCAACAGTGTCGTCATGACCGCTCTTTCTCAATCGTTTGCATCTAACTGCTTCTTTCATTGGATGCCAGCACGCTATACAAATTCAGTGATGAATCTGACACCTCGTGGTATTTTGTCTTGGCCAACGATGTGTCGTTGTGAAGTGTGCCATAGGCCTAAATCAGTTATATTTCTCACAGATGCATTCCCAAAATAAATCATGAATTGGACGAGTGTTGGGCAGCTTGCCAGAGCACTCAATGGGCTCTAGATTTTTTTTTGCGAAATCTTCCGAATTCTTCACTGCAAATCTCTGAGAAAATGTTTTTGACATTCTTCGTGTTTGTCCGCTCTTGTTACAACATCCCTCATCGCATGGAATTTCAGAGTTTCCTCTTTGTTTCATCTTCTTTGGTAATCGATAACTTGGCTTCAATCCACGAACGTCCCTGCACTGTGAGTCACCGCATGCGTCGTTTGGTGGGGCCTTGTCGGCCGATCGGTTGGCTGGCTGGCGTCGTATAAACGCTGTGTTTGGAGAGCCGTTAACGTCCCCACTATCACTGATGCAATGCCGGCATAGCCGAAAGTGAACAAGTAAGGCGGCTGAGCAGATCTTCCTGACCTCACACGATGAACCCGGGGTGGCGACGCAAAGGCGGAGCTGAGTAATATCGGTTATCTCGCGCACCTCACCCTACCACCGCCGCCCTCTCGCCTACGCACTTTCTCGTCATTGGCGACTACCGTTTGCACACTCCTCCTGCGCGAGAATCCTGGCACATTCTGGTGAATCCATTTCCATTAATACGACCTTTTCTCATCAGTTAACCGAAAGTTTTTTCTTTGCATTCAGTACATTGAATGGTTCTATAGAAAAAATTGGTAGGTTCTAGAAAATTAAAAGCAGAAATCTAAAGAATGCTTTTTATTACATTGTTGTTTTTTCATGTATTTTCATTAGGCTATAAAACTTTCCTCGCCTTTTACACTCTTATTCCAAAAATTAGTCCATCAAATATGTACATCAGCTGTTTTTCAGTTTTTGTACTACGTATTAAAAATTTGAACACTTGACATAGCAACGCTTCTTCAGACAAAAACCAACACTGTCAGCAAACCCTTTTGTTAAGTACACATTTATAATTCCTTTTTGGGATTTTGTCGGCAGCTAATCGTGCATTTAAAACTAACGATCTATGGTTTCATCCACTCATGTTTAGTTTCTTCTCTCTTATTCGTTCCTTTCCATTATCTCTGTCTTTCTCTTTCTTTTCGTGGAATAAGAAGATGAAAAATCACTATGATTTCCGCGTATTTTCAAGTTTCAGTTTATTTTCAAGATGTACTACGAGTAACCTTTAGATTGTGTAACCGGGGAACTGTGAATGTCACGACTGAGCAAGTAACATTCCTAGCCTCTTGCGTAGTTCTTCAGTTTCACTTCATTGTACTTTAGAACATAATTCCTGAACTAGGGCATTCCACCATCATCCAGGTTCTCTAGCCTCTTAGTTGTGTTATTTTCTTCCTAATGTCAAAGGTTTCGTATCTTCAAGTTCCTTGACGATGTTGTTGTATAATAATATGACTTATGACGTAAGAATGCATGTTTCTATCACTCCTTTGCTTTTCGTCTTCTTGGAGCCACCCTTTCGACATTCCGTAACCTTGATGGATACTCTGACAGCGTACAATTTATATGCTCGGATAATGTTTTGAATTAAACTATCCTTTAAATAGTGGAACAGTGGTTTTGCAGTGCGGTAGAAATGGAGTTGATGAGTGGTGGGCACAAGAATGATAAAGGCTTCTGCGTGAGAGCCTGAGGGGCTATCTGACTACTATATATTTGAGTTTGTGACGTGAAACGCACTTCGCCCTGAAGGAATTTGTGAGCGGTTATACCACTATCAGATCGTATCAGAACCAACCATGTAAACATGTTTATAGCAGGAGCTGTATCATTTCCGAAAAACAGTGGAAAGGCTCATCTGATCGGAGGGTGGTCTGTATCAAAAATCTTTGCCTCAAGCTGCTCCACCTGTTGGCTGAGCCGAGTCGCACCACGTATGATAATGCATAGGTGACGAGGCACAGCTCAGCAAATGGGCGGTGCAGCAGTACACCTGCTGTAGACGCACAATATCATGTCATAGGGGTAGGTGGATGTGGAATTCGTGATCAGCACGTCAAGTAATCCTCTGATCCAAATCTTCTGCGTCCAAAATGTTCGGAGACGTTCGAACGAGGTTGCAGTGTTGGTCAATACCACCCTCTTTTAGGCTGCATCACAGGCAGGTGACATCAAACTGCTGCCCAAAGACCCAGCGCCCTTCGTGGGCTAGGGTAACCGTGGCGCCGGCCAATATGAAGGGGATCACACACCGCGTCTGTGAGGCCAAATTACCTGTGAGCATTGGATAGTGCCTCAGCTCTGATGTTAAATGGCAATACATTTGGCAGGACAATGTGTTTGGCAAGACAGTTTACGCGATAAAATTTTGCTTGGCAATACATTTCACGGGAGAATGAGTGAAGAGCCTGTTTGGCAACACAAAAGGCAAGAGAATATGTTGGCAAGACAGTTTACGGGTGTTTGGCGATACAAATGGCAAGGTTTGTGTGGCGATACCTTTTACGGGTTAATATGTTCATTTCATTCTTAGCGGGTGATTCAATCAGCATCGGTGTCGACTCGGATGGCGCAGTTGGTAAGACAGCGGGCTCCCAATATCAGAACCACAGTACGATTACCGGTCTTATTAAAATTTTTGCGCATCCAAGTTTGTTTGGCGATACAAAAGGCAAGGTTTACATGGCGATACATTTTACGGGACTTCTTGTTTGGCGATACATTTTACGGGACTTCTTGTTTGGCAATACATTTGACGGGATTCGTTTGCCTGGCTAGTTTGCAAGCTCGCCTGCGAGGTTGCCAAACAAACCTCGCCAAATGTATTGCCATTCAACATCACAGAGGATTGTTGGGCTGTTGTGTGTTGAAGTAGTCGACCCAACCTCGGACAGCATGTGCCCACTGCCGTGTGGAGGAGCAGCGGCTGTGACAACATTTGTTTTTTTTTTTTTTGAAATCCTTGGTGATAAACATTGCACCATAGTGGCGGGTTCACCATGGTATACCTTCGTCGCTTGAAAGACCAACAGTGATTTATGTACATCACAGTGAAAATGGATGAGACTTGGTGTTTATTGGTCAGCGCTTATCAAGTCAAATAAAAGTAACACACAGATGGGTGTGTTTTGGAAAGAAGTGCAGGAGGCAGATGGAGGGAAAACCGCAAAGATGAGAGCGGCGGCAATGGCGCACTTTCCAGTGCTAGGATTCATAACTGCAAAACCAAGCGAAACCAGGCTAGCGAACCAACTTTTGTGTCCTTTGTCTCTCCAAATTACATAGTCTATGGGATAACCAATCACGCTAGCCATCGTTGGTTTGCATGGTTTGCATTTCATGAATCCCAGCCCTGGAGGGTGCTCGAAAAGGATCTACAAGGGTGCGCACACAGTCGGGGAAAGACGTGACAGACGGGTCAGTAGTGGTGTGAGAGGTGCACCCGAGTCGGGAGATGAAAACATTGAGAAATGGGTCCATCGATATGTGAGGTGCGCCGGCGTTTGGTAATGTGGAAAATGGGCAATCGACGGGTCCACAGCTAGGCTGGGAGTGCGCTGGCACGTCGTAGTGGGGAAGATGCAGAATAACTGGGTCGCTGACAGTACAAGGGCGAGGGCACCCTGTATTGAGAATGACGCAGAGGAAATGGTTCACAACTAGGGAGGAATGTGCGAAAGAACGAGCTTCTGATGAATGTGAAATGAGTGGCGCACTGTGCTGGAGATGCGAGCAGGTAACACAAGCGAAGCAAGCACGAAAAGGAGACTGAGTGTTCTACGTGAGCCGGAAGATCAGGCTGTTTTGAGCGAAATACGAACTTGAGATAAAACCAAAACATAACATTTCATTTATCGCGCCCGTGGCCAACCAAGCAATCTATCCTTCCGGGGTCGTTGATTTGGTACCAGGGGAGTCTGGAAGGATGACGCTCCCCGCAAGTCACTGCAAGGTGCACATATGTACGCATTCAATGCCTCTACGATGCTCAGAAGAAGTCGAATGTGTGGCGCATCCCACATGACGGGATCGATAAACGCCGTTCNTCGCGCCCGTGGCCAACCAAGCAATCTATCCTTCCGGGGTCGTTGATTTGGTACCAGGGGAGTCTGGAAGGATGACGCTCCCCGCAAGTCACTGCAAGGTGCACATATGTACGCATTCAATGCCTCTACGATGCTCAGAAGAAGTCGAATGTGTGGCGCATCCCACATGACGGGATCGATAAACGCCGTTCACTTTATCCTTTGTCAATGTGCGGTAATTCTGGTGTCCACTCACTAAATATTTGATCAGTTCTATTCACCAAGTATTTGACACTCTGTAAGAGCAATTTTAACAAATATGCCCTCCTACAGAAAGTTTCACAACAACAATTACTATGCCAAGATTCAAGGACAGTCGAACATAGAAACTGTTTGAAAGTTTCACCGTTTATCAAGAAACTCTTTGAAAATTTGACCGTTTTTCGCTAAAGGCAGCACCCGCGGAAATCCTTGCTTCGGAGATTTTCCCGAATTTAGGGGTTTTTGGGGACGGTAAACTCATAGCCAGGCATAAAACTGCGTGAAAGAAGCGAGGAATGCAAGAAATGAAGGCGCTTTTTATCATGTGTCGAAGGCGCGGACGAGTGCTCCGCCGCGAGGTGTGCGTGCGTCCCGCCACGAAACTATGTCAATGGTACGCATTGCACGCGTCCACTGTGCCAGACCACGGCGATAGCGTTAACTGGCGCGTCGTTTCGTTGAAAACCCGCCGTGGCTGTGGCAGTGATCCTGGTTTCTCTGCAGGTAGGTAATCGTTCCTTGTGTTCTTCTCACATTTGTGATGTGCTCACTCTATTTCATCACCCACACCTCAGCTCCTGGTCGAGGATTTCGGCTGGTGCTGCCTTCAAAGCACATCAACGAATTGTTTTGATGGACCTTCTTTGTTCCCTCTAGGATAGAGTATTCCCAGACTTCGCCAGCAGTCGTGGCCACCGCCACGACCGCCGGCGGTCGCCACTTGGATAAAGTGAATGAGGAAACTCCTGACGAAGGAGGGTTGATAATAAAAGGGGCGTGGCAATCAATAAGCATATTTTCCATTTTCGCCATCACCCACATCGCCAGCTCATTTTGGGCACATCCTCGAGAATACGGGCGATGAGCTCCGTTTGGGAGCGATCCATAGCGATGTAACGTGGCAATCAATACGTATCATTTCCACGCTCCTTGTCTCTTATATCGCCGGTTAATTTTGATTCATTGTGAATTGGCGAAGTCTGAGGATACTCTTAGGAAGTTATCTCTTCGGCAGCCTCTTGCCCAGTCCACAGTTGCATAGATGCGGACATCCATTCAAACAGCTGATTCCCCGGGATTTTGCGTCATCGCTTGCGCTGCGTATTGGATTGCGTGCATTTCCGCACATTTCGTTAGCAGCAAATCAATCGCTGCCTGTCCCTACTTTGAAAATCCATCCAGCCGTTCCGCTATTCCACCAGGATCTACTCGCGCTGTACTGTTCCTTCTTCTCCACTATATCACCGTGCACCCTTCTCGCTGTTAAAATGCATTTCCGAGAGGGGATTCGTTGCAGTGTTCCCTGGTATGCAAATATTCGCCCCTGTCGGGCGACAGCACACGCATCGCAGCCGTCCCGCACCCCCGCCCTGTAATTACTGTAACGTTACTGTAGGTTCCAAATGGTCACGCAGGCCGCTGCAGGCGCAGTATCATGAAGGAGCGGAGGAAGAAGCGCGCTTGCTGTTTAGTGCATGATTGTAGAGCTGTAAGGTCCTAGCTAACAATAAATCACGACTTCACGGATTGACACCAAATTTGTGGTGAAGAAGCGCTCACGTGCCCACAATAAGTGCTTGAGAAATGAGGCAAAACTTATGTGAACTAAAAAATTTTATGCTCGGTAAAGTGGCCAGCTTATTCAGGACAGACTAAGTCCTAGCTCAGCCCGTCGTGAGCATAATTCTCCTACAGAACGCAAAAATTTCCATCCATTTCTCGTGCACCTGGACTATTTTTACTGCGCTATCACATGCTCCACAGAATGCCAACTGTAACCTCCTCGTATCAATGTTTTCAACTTTTCCAAGGCTCCAGCTTACGAATTTCTGTCTCTACCGCGCTCCATCGCCAAATTGTTGCTAACTTCGCTAACGCGGTCTTCTACGTCCACTTGTTTTTCTCTCATGCTCGTCTACTTTTATTCCTCTACTTCTAGGGTTTACTTGTAGTTTAGAGGCTGTTTTCGTTGCCATTATTCGTTATCGTGTTTAGTAATGCTTTGCTCATTTTAATTCGCGCATAATTGATGTGATCTATGAGCATGTTCGGAGTTTATTTCTTTTGTTGTAATTCATAGTACGTCGGACACTGACCCGATCGGACAATAAACTATGCATATCGATGATTGTCGGAATCCGACGCCTTGAATCTCGACGAGGATCGGTACGTATTTTCGTTCTCCGATCGGATCGAACTCCGACGACTATAACTACAGCTTCAGTCGGCATTGCCCTTATAAAATCTTTCTCGTGAAAATTTCGTGGTAACTTCCAATGCGATTAGATTCAAGGGCATAGGTGCAATAGAGGGGAGCCGGGGGTCTCCGAAGTGAAGGGGATCTGGGGGGTCTAAGGGTCGTCAATCGCCGTGAGGGAGCCCAAAGTGAAGGGGGTCTGCAGCAGAATTGGCAGCGGCGGCGCGATGAGTCATCACTTCTACGATCAGAATCTACCTCAAATTTCAATCAAAAACCACACAAAATACTCATTATTTCAAAAATGGGAGAGTCTGAGCAATACCAGCATTCCATATCCTACCTCCTGGTGTCAAATACCCTATAGTTCACCCACAGCATCCTTCTCCCTTTTGGGAATGCTGAAAACTGGCGAAAAATGACTATTTTCCCCTTATAACTCCCTTACTACAAACTATCACATATCAGTGAAGAGTACATATGAGCGATTATTCATGGTATTACACCTACACCAATTATTATTTCTTCTGGAAAAACGCGCTGATTTGCTCCCTAGGAAAATGAAGGGTGCCGGAGCCGGCCCTTAACAACGGCTCAGTCGCCGCT
>JARK01000443.1:0-24787 GCA_000688135.1 Ancylostoma ceylanicum
TTTTAACCCCCCCCCCCCCTCACATTACGATTCGCTAGCTCCACATCCGCGGTGTAATTTTAAAACCCAAATTCACTCCGCCCCTCATTGCCAACGGCAAGACATTCACCACACCGGCGCTCCTGCCAGCCGGTGCTCATCCAACTCTTCTCCCCACTACCCACAGCCGATCCCACCGACAAATCACATCAAAATCCCATCTACCGTAGTCTACTACTCACCCTACCGTAGCCAGCCAATCACCGACCAGCTGTTGGCTAGCCGCCAGCCAGCCGCCAACGGACTCCACCAGCCAGCCGCCAGCTAGCAAAGCCGTACGCCAAGCAGCGTACAACTCCGACGGACGAAAAACTGCCGTCAACTTGCCACCGCCGTCAACCTGCCAGCCGTTGTCAACGTACCACCAACGTCGAAGTGCCTAGGTACGCTTTCAAAATTGAAGTAGTAAAATCCTACTAACAATTTTTTGTTGTTGTTTGATTGCGTATTCTTCTTTCTTTCTTTCTTCATTCCTCTTGAAACCCCACCTCCTCCTCCTTAAGAAAAAAAAACTAACCTTACTAAAAACAATTTTTTCTTTATAAAACACAATCTCTATTTTGAAAATACAAAAATTGATTCACAACTTGAACCCCCATCTCCTTCTAAACCTTTTTGCTTATCAGACGATTTTTATTTACCTTTCCAAATCAGTAACAGAAAATCATCGAAAAGAAAATCACGCTCTCTTTCATACAACCCTCACAATCCTAATAAAAAAAGCTGTATCTACCACACCACAATAACTCCTCGTATGTACGATATTTGTTTTGGAAGTTCATGAATTTTTACCTGCTAGGATCCAATGTTAACTCATTTATCTCGTTACAATCGCTGTATTTTTTTCTCCCCTTCTTCAAATACTACCTCGCAATTTTTTGAACAAGTATGCATTCATTGCATGTGGCATTTGTATGTCATTCCAACTGTCACCTTCATCAACATTGGTTCATTCGAACCAACGCATTCTTCCAAGCATTTCCGGCCTTCTTCGCGAACAACGATCGGTTCATACTTCAATTGCTCCTCCCTTCCCTATCCATGTACAGCAAGATCCCTCCTCGTCATTTCAAGCTCGAGAACGAGCTGTTCTGCATTTACCTGGGTAAGGTGAGGTCGTGACTGTTTCCCCAGTCCACCGAATCCTGACCCCCGTCGGCAACGCTCACCTCGATGGAGGTTCAACAATGTCATCTCAATCGAATCAATTCCACGCCACGCTCGAGCTCGAGGACGAGCTTCTCGAGGGAACGGAGATGTCGGGAGGAGCCCGATCCACGCAAGCGAAGATGCGGATAAAGCCGCATGCAGTCCACGGAGCGGCAGCCGCGCCAGCCGGCTGCCTTCATGCTCCATCCGTACAATCCCCCCCCCCTTTCATGTTTTGTAATATTAGAGTATAATAAATCTATATGGTAGAAAGGCTTAAACAGAAGTAATAAACCTAAGGGCCAGATTCAGGAATGGGAAGGTTCCGCCCATTACCTGACAAATGAAACCCGCAGAAACACGCACTTGTTAGCGCGCTTCTCCGGTTTACATCTTCCAACGACTCGGACATTTGGCGAATTGGCCCAAAGTTTGAAACACGTAGAGTTCCAAAATGTAAGACGATGTCCTTCCTATCACCCAATCAGCGATCTTGCCGCCAGAGGTTCGGCATAGCCTGGCCTCGGATAAGGTCTCCGGTCTCGGAGGTGGCGAATGCTGAAATTTTTCGAGAGATAATTATTTACTAAAAAAAAACAAAGTAAAAATGTATGTCACTTACCAGTCAGATGCTTCGCCCCTGTCGGCGTCGCAACGAGGACGGAAATCGTTGTTCTCCCGTCCTGTGTGATTGTGATATTGGTCTCAATTACACCTTTGGTGTGCAAATACGCGAGAATTATTTCTTCCGTAGTTCTTGAACCATTGTCCACGAGATTCTCCTGGATCATAGGCAGAACCCCTTTAATGCGTTGAAGGTCTCCAACGAGCAGCGCCTTTTCCTTTGAAAAATTTTTCTCTCATTAAATACGAAACTTCTTTTTTCACTTACTTTTCGTAGTTCTTCCGCAACTGATTTTTCGCATGGCCATCTCTTCTTCAAACTTCCGCAATTCGTCTCGGAACCACTCGACATCTTCCTTGCGTTTTCTCTTTCCATCGTCAACGCGTTCTTCAAAGTGCTAAGCTTTTTTGCGCACTTCTGCGCACTTGGCGTTTAAGGCTCCGATTTCAGCGCCTTTGTCCTGCATGAGCGCTTCCGCGAGGGTAAGCGCTTGTCTTAGGCGAACAGAGATTTTTGTTCTTTTGTCCTGTGTAGTGGTGATATTACTTTCGATTGAACCTTTTGTGTGCAAGTAAGCGATTATTATCTCCTCCGTGCTCCTGGAGTTGTTGTCCAGGGTATTCTCAGGACCACGGGTAACACCCATCTAATACGTTGGAGATCTTCGACGAGTAGGGTGTTCTGCTTTAAAAAAAAACATGATGATTTCCTGAAGATGTCCGAGAGCGAATATGGCAGTTGACGTGTGAACTCGAGCTCTTTGAAGCTTGTGTAAGTAGCTCACACTCTTCCTTCCTTCTCCTTTTTTCATTTTCAGCTCTCTCTTCAAAGTACTCGACTCGTTTACGAGACTAGGTCGTCTCGGCGAGCGTCAACGCCCGCCCTAAACGATACTTCTCATCTTCAACCTCCATACACATATGCTTGGCGCCCAAGGGGTGCCGACATGCACGGAAATCTTTACTTTCCCATCCGGCATTATTGTGAAATTTGAGTGTATTGCCCCTTTTGTGGCGAGATTATAGGCAATAACAATTTCTTCGGTGATCCAGGAGCTGTTGTTCAGCGCGTTTTCCGTATCACTGGTAATATCCATCTAACCCGTTCCAAATCCTGCACGAGTTAAGTGCTTTCGGGCGATTGACTTCTTTTTGCGATTGACTTCTCGGCGGCCGCATCAACTCGAGCTCTTTGAAGCTTGTGTGAGTAGCTTACACTCTTCCTTCCTTCTCCTTTTTTTCATTTTTGGCTCTCTCTTCGAAGTACTCGACTCATTCACGATGCTCTGTGGGCCGAGAGCTGAGATAATTGATCTCATTGTTTTTGTCGCCGAGTGTCGTCTCGGCGAGCGTCAACGCCCGCCCTAAACGAGCCCTCTCATCTTCATCCTCCGTAGCTACCTAAAAGCGCATACATTTTACACATGCCATAATATATGCCATTTGGAAGTTCATCTCAAAATCAGGAATTCTGGGAAATTGCGTTGAGAACACGGCTATGCAGATCCTTTCATCGGGGTCGATGTTTAGACGTGCCTCCACCGCCTCATCGTAACTTAGGTGGCCTATGATGATTTCTTCATGGTAGCGAAAGAGATCACCCTCGTCCGCATCTTGGATGGCTAGCACAATACAACTACAACCGATAGTGCGTTCCTTAGCATCTCCGCCAAGGAGGTGGGAATCTTTCTCGGTCTTCCAAAGTTTGAAATTTGGACAGCGCCAAGCTTCAACCGAATTCGTTCTTCGACCCAACGATCCTCTCTCCATTTTCCGCCACCATCTGCCCTCGAAACATTCCGCTTGTTTCCGACGTGGCATGTGCTGAAAAACTCCATTTCCTTTTTCTTTTCGAAAAAAAGGTTGGATTGAAATTTTTCTACTGAAATATTTACCTGCGTAGTATTCCCGCATTCTTTTGTCATTCCTTAGGACGCCAGGGACCTCCATTTCAGGATTCAGGATTTCTTCTCCCCGGGACATCCACTTCAGGAACGTGCGAGGAAATTTTTCTCCAGATCAAAAAGAACTGAGAATAAAAAACTGACCCTCGAGGTATTCCGCTCGCTCCTTCGGTTGCTTTCAGCTCATTCTTATGTTATTTGGTTCGTTCCGAAGTTTCTGTCCTTGATGACCCACTTCTGCCAGTCTGAGGACGACGCCTTACGTCTACTGTCTCCAGCACTTCTTTTTCCAGACCCGCTTCCAGCGATATTCCTATGTTGGAGGAGTGTAACGGAAAAAAATAGTACGTATGCGTGTGCTCCTTCCTGACAGTTCCCACGTGCCACAACTCTCAAAAACGTTGTCGTCAATGCGTCAATATTCTGTTCAGCAAAAAGAATAGAGAATAGAATAGCTCAGCAGTACAGATAATTCAGAAAATAATAGGACGAATACTTGCAGAATCGTCGTTAATAGTGTGAAACGAACAAGAGGAGCCAATAAGTAGATGTGTTCCAACAATGTTGTGACAGTGTAACAGAGTAGATGATCCGCATTTGCTGACCTCACTAGCTGTGCGATCGTATTGTTACTACGGGACGTTAGAACCAGACCTCGTAGAGTGTTAAACAGCAGTGCCAATCCATCCCCACGTTTTTTTTTTCTCGCATAGGGTACGAAAACGGGCCATCGGATTGGGGCAACGGACGTGCATATGTGCTTCTTTTTTGATTTCTAGAAAAAAAAACTTCTTCTGGCTAGATAACGAAAATGATCACCAAAAAGTGCTAACGTCCACCTCACTAGGGACGAAACTGGAAGAGAAATAAATGAAGGGAGGGAAAACTAGAAAAAACATGTGCTTGATGTAAAATGGAACATGGATGGATATATTCCAGCTCGGAAATTGCATTTTGTGCACAAACATCCACTCCCATCGTTTTTGAAACTACAGTACCGGTCCTTCTTTATTGACTGTTACTGGTTAACTCTACATGCCTTAGTTATTCTCTTCTTCCCTATTTGGATCCTAAAATTAGCACTGCTACTCTAATTCCGCTCAGTGCCCACAAAATATTCGCATCAGTATTTGCCCACTGAGCTGGAAATTTCGCTTGAAAAAAAAAAACAATTTCGCTCATCCACTTCAACACTGAACTTATAACAAAACCTCGTTTTATACTTCGTCCCTAAATCTCCGTGAGGTCTTTTCCATTTTGATCTCTCATATAAACTAACAATAAGCTTCATAGCTATGTAATTTGAACCATAAAATATCTAATACACAAACAAACAACATAACAACAGTTCTTTATTTTCACCTTTATAAAATGTCCCGTACATCACTTTCTTTATACATATAGATCTGTTATGTTTTTGTGGCTTTGCAGCGACTGATGTAGTGGATGACGTCGTCGAGGTACAGTCAGAGTTCAACTGCGAAACAAGCACTACTTCTCGCGGAATCTCTTGAAAAGTGGGTGGCGATCGGCGAGAGCTTGCTGAAAAAGATTCGATGGGAATAGGAAGGAGAACTGTGAACAGAAAACTTCATAGAGTGATAAATTTAAATCTAAACGTGCTGGTACTACCTTGGACTTATTGGAGTAGGAAACACTTGAACCACCAGAAACAGACGCCATGGTTGCTTCTCGTCGACTAACCTGAAAATTGCAACAACTCGAGAAGATGAACGCAGGATAGAAAAATATAGAAAAACTGCTAATTATGAAGGGTAAAAAGTAAGGTTAGGTCGAAATGTAGGGATTTCATGGCCTCAGATAGTCAACATTAAAACGCATTCATACTTTCTTAGACATTTTCATAGTCTCTAGAACATGACTACACCTAATTCATGGAGGAAAGAAATGAAAAGGGCGCTTGCGCTTGTTGTTAATCGGAAAAAATATACGTAGACAACATGGATTACCCTGATAGTTCCGTCAGCCATCTCCTCCTTCACGTCCTCTTCCTCCGCATCGGCATCTGATGCAGCCAGAACCTGTTGCAGTAGTTGCAGCTGTGATTCCTAAAAGAGGAGCATGCTTTTCAGGAAATACTGAAGTAAGTTTCTATTCCTTGCCTTGCTTCCAAATTTGAGATCCTCCTTTTCCATGCCCGGCAGACGATTGACTACTTTATAGGCATATCCTTGATTAACCAAGAATCTGAATTGTTACTTGTGAACGACTGCTGGAAAACAAATCTCAGCCACTTACCTCTGCCTCTTTCGGGAGTAGCCCATTTCAACGGTATCTTGGGATACCAGAGAGTAGAAGAACGCATTAAATTGATCCGTGGAATGCTTCTTAGCACGGAGAATACGACCTAATCGTTGAGCTTCCTGAAATCGCGAGCTTACACAGACGAGTCTAGCAAAGTGAGGTGAGATTTATGAGCCATAAGAAATAAATTTACATAGAAATATTCATATAATTATACCATTCAAGTTCACCAAACCATTAAACAGCTTCCATTTCTCATTGGCTACTATTTTTAAGTCCTACACAGTACATAAAAGTATGGAAATTAGAGAAGGAAGCAAAAAAAAAAAAACAAACGTCTACGAACCTGTCGCCGTGAACCGCCATGTGCTGACACTTGGATGAGAACGTTTGCCTCTGGCAGGTCAAATGATGTGTCAGCAACCTAAGCAAACAATTATCAGACACGACTAAAAATAAGTTGGTCGAACACATTTCCAACGAACCTTTGATACAAAAATTGTGTTCACACGAGGATTATACTGGAAGTTTTGTAGAATTTTCATTCGCTCATTCTGACTTGTCTCTCCGTAAAGGAATGGTTTGTTCATCTCTATGGCGTACTTTTTGAGCGCGAAAACATTGTCGGAGAAGACAATTATCTGCAAAACTTGGATCGTAGAAAAGTATGGGAATGTAAGATGAGCAAACAGATGAAAAAAAAAACAATGACAAGGGTGGTAAAGAGAGAAAAAGAAGGCCAGTGTAAAGCGAAGTAAACAACAGACCTTATCGTTTCTGCGTTCATGAAATTTTATGAGGAACTGACATATCCGGAATTTGTTGGGGTTCATAACGGCAAGCAACAGGCGTCGAGCAATTTGTGCTCTGAAAGCAACGAAACTCTTCTGCACCAAAACAAAACAAAAATTAATAACTATGCACAAAAATTTAAGAAAATGAAAGGGAAAACAAAGAATATGGCTGAGCAGGTACAGGATTGAGTTATTTTGGAATGAAGCGACTCAGACCTCAAATAATAAGCATAGAACTCGGACGTCATTGGACACCAAACTTCAGCGCACTGCACCTTCGCGATGTGACCAGCCTTTTGCAGCTCCATCCAGTTTGCCTCGTAAATTTTAGGCCCTAGAAAACATTTTTTAAAATCAATGACACCACTACAAACTACCAAATTGTGTCAACTTTTTACCGATAAGGAAGTTGAGATCAGTAATTTTGTCATCTTCTCGGACAAGAGTTGCGGTGAGACCAAGCTTGCAGTGAGCCTGTACAATGGTCAGCACTCTTCGGAACATCTTTGCAGGGATCGTATGTACTTCTAAATATGATGGAGCAAAGTCATGGAAGCCACCCCAGCAATACTACCCAAAAAAGTTTAATAAAACAATTTCAAATGAAATTTTCATTTGAACATTTCAACATCATGTGGATTTATTTTTTATTATTATATTTTGAAGGTTTTAAAAGTAAATCTGAAAAAACCTTACGATCACCGTGATTCAATTCAAAAGTACTCGTTGAAATACAATATATAAAATCAGGAAAAAGGTCCATACCATCTAATAACAGCAGACCCCACTCCTGACTTTCGATAAACTTCATCGCTTCTTCAGCCGCATAAGTACGTTTTCCTGCATAGGCCACCATAGAATAGGTGCTGATGCAGACCACTGGCTGTAAAAAATACGAAAAAGGTGGCGGATTTTGTTTCATTCTACATTTTCTTTATCGACTGACTGAACCATTATGGAGAATTTCAATTTCGACCCACAACAAAACACTTCCAAGGATGGTTTTCCGTTCAAAAAAGGCTTCATGAATTAATAGTCTATACCTTGCTCGCATCCGGCCCATGTGGAACTGTGTCTTTTGCTTCACGAGTAAATCGCACAATTTGCTTGTCCGTAATCGTGGACCATAGCTGCAATAATACAATTATTCCTTGTGTTAATTTTGCAAACCGTATTTCAAGCATAAAGATACCTCCAAAACCTTCTGAAATAGTATTTTAAAAACATGTCCACTGTACCTTGAACTGGGCTCTCCACTGCTCCACAGATACATTGGAATTTGCAAGACACAAACATCGCTTGTTGACTGTCGTGACAGCCGTGACACCAACCAGGGTTTTTCCAGCTCCACATGGCAATACAATGACACCAGATCTGAAAGGCACACAGGTAGTTCTAAAGCCGCTTGGTTAGCCTGGAGAATACTTGTGTAATGACTGAGAAAGCACATGTCGCAACATTAATACGACTACAAATAAAGGAATAATATTTCCCATAGTTTATCTGTCAAGGAGCCCTCGAAGGTATGTAATATTTCACAAGGAACCCTCAAAGATGTACAACAGATGATAGAAAAATTGTTTCTGGTTAACCAGAAATTCAGCAGCGGAGTTGAACAGCATGTAGGCTTCATAGCGCTTACCTTGCTCGACTGTTTCCGAACATTTTCCTGAGACTTTTCTCCTGATAGGGACGTAGTGTAGTTGAAGGCTTCAAGTCAATTCCAAGATTCGGATTCATGGTGTCGTTTCGGAAATCGTACTCGGCCAAAAGTGGGTACTCCAACTCGATGCATCGCTTCTGCACTGTCTCGATACTCTCCTATGAATTAGTATTACTCAACAAACGGCAAATTAGTATTACTCAACAAACGGCAAATTAGTATTACTCAACAAACGGCAAAGGGAGAGAAAGAAAATTTATGAAGACATCAGCCAGACATCAATTAGCTAATGAGCACCTGCTTGATCTCAAAAGTGAGCAGTTGTAGGCTTCGAATCTCTGCGTCTTCCTCGTCATCCCCATCCATTTTTCCGTAAAGTTCGCCGATATCCTCAGGAACCTAGTATTACAACACTTGAATGTTAGATTAAATTTTGGCGTATCTCTTGCTACCCATAAAAGAAGGAAAGACATGAAAACGGGTCTATGTATGAGGTAAGTCGCTCACATCCTCTCCCTCCGGCTTCTTTTCTTCTTCCTTCGTCTGTTCTTGAGGGAAATTAATCTTTTCTATCTGGGTCTGAAAATCACGGTAACATTGAGGCACTGGCCAAGAAAGATACAATCATTCTACAAGGGCACCAACCTGAGTTTCTTCAACCGGCTTCTCTTCTTCCAAAATACAAGATTGGATGACTTTGTCCTTCAGCAGTTTCTGGATGACATCAGAGTGTCGAGATTCAACGAAATATCGATTGTGCTTGAGAACAAGTTTGACTTTCCCATAACTCAATGTGCACATCTAAAAATCAAACTTAGGAAAAGCTACCTATTCTCATCTTTAAAATAGAACTAAAAGTGATTTTCAAAGGCGTGAGACTTATTTAGTGAAGTGAATTCAAGCTAGCAACCTCAACTTAGACACCTCTTATATCGGTGCCACCGAATTTTTCAAAAAATGCTTCACAGAGAAGTTTAAAAACTTTGTATTATGTTATTTTTGGTCCTCGACTCTTACTACTATCTTTCTAAACTTATCTCTAAATTTCCAAGTTAAAAATTATTTTTTAACATTACTTCTGAAATCCAGGCAGCTCTGGTTTCCAAACCACCGGAAAACCCAGTTTTCCTTCCCACGCCCTTAATTCACCCACTCATGCTGGATGTATGCCTGGAAGAACGATAGCTGTCATATTATAAGTTGGCCACTGTGAACCCATGTGTCAATATTCTATGTAATTGAGGTCCTGCTCCTGATTAGGTCACGGATATTTGCAGGCGTTACAATTACCCTCAAGTATATTCCACCAAATGAGACGATTTGCCACATTTGAATAACAATCATTAGAACGAAGGCAAAAAAAAGATTAATTTTCCTTGAAATGTGACATGTAAATGTTGCGGGTTTCATGTTCTTGTAAAAACCCTAGAAAATCCATATTCACCCAGCTCTAAACCAATTAACGTCCTCGATCCTTCGAACAAGGTAGTTTACCATAAACAAATGAGCTACAAGAATGACATCCTTCGTATGGGAAATCCTATGCAGTTAACAGTTCTAATGCCACACGTGTAGTTCTTCATAACCACCACCCGTTCACGTCAGACACTGAATAGCGCCTATTCTCATACCCTTCCACTCCCCGTTCTCTTTAAGAGTCTAACAAGTCTCTCCAGCATCCATACAGTGAAGGGTAACCGTTATTACACTGTAAACAAAGAAGGGTCACGACGCACGACTGGTGTGGCGCGGCAGGACAGTTAGGCGATGAGATTCCCGAGCGCTTCTGGTACAGCTGCAGCTGTTCGCCTCACTAGCCTTCCTATACCATGAATGTGCGAAGCAGGAATACTACTGGTGAATAAATTAACAGCTCTACTGGTAACGCTCCAGAATCGCGTCGCCCAGATGATTTGCCACAACCTACCAGCGGTAGGTCACGACTGTTCTTCATCTGCAGTACAACAACTATTGCCCTCCACTGCAGCTCCGTTGAAATTTCGAGAGAAAATTTTCAAAACGTCCATCATGACAGCCCACTAGATCAGCAAGTATCTAAACTTGATACGCACCTTGATGAACTCGACAATTCCTCGAGGAAGGGCACTCTTGCTGAGTCTCTCCAAATATTCAATGATGTCGTTTGTTTGCAGTCCTACTGATACAGCTGCATACAGAGAGTAAGCAGTCAACTGGTACTCATGAATGTGCTCCGGCCGACAAACTGGCTGAAACATGGATATGAGACGGCTTTGCCTTACATCACCTATGCATTTTAATACAAAAAAAGTTACCTCTGATATCGCAATCAAGAAATCTCGTGCGTGTTTGTATACCGGACTGAACGACTCGAGGAAAATATGTCCATCTGGGGCAACCCATAGTGGACGCGAGGCGTGGTCTGCCTGTAAGGTAACCGTAAAGGCAGAGAAGCGGAAAAATTGCAACGGTATAGCCTATTTTACTGGGGAACACAGTTGGAGAGACACCAGAAAGAAAAAGAGGAGAAAGTGTGCAGGAATTAGACAGGGTGAGAAAGGCAAGCAGCAATCATCATCGCTTTTGAGATAGACGTTAGTTTCTCAGAGAAGAAATGAAATCGCGCTTCTAATAGCACCTCATGTCACCTTGAAAAGGAATTCAACAATTTAAAAACGGAAGAAACTTCTAGAGCCTTTCATTAAGTTATATCTTCACAATTTTTTTCTGCCGTACAAGTTGTTATAGGAACACCTCTACTGGCCGATATTTCGGGTCTGCTCGGACACTTAACATCTCTCAAATCTACTCGAATCGAATCGAATATTTAACAAAAAAACAAATTCTTTCAATAAGTATTCAGGTGCAGAAAACAGCGACATTTTTGCACCGTAGCACTCATAATTCGCCTAAAAGGGCCCCACATGATTACTGGATGTGATTGCTAGGAAATTTCGAGCAATGAACAAAAATTTCAACGTAGCTGCAGACGGCTTCACGACTGCACTTGGAAAGCACTAAGGGAACTACTGGATGATCGTGCTGTACAAATACGAATAGCTACTTGGTACTCGTGACATAACTCATGTCTGTTCCGACGCCAATCGGCGTTTGCATTCATAAAAACTCATTGGAGATGACTGTCATGATAAGCCCAACACAATCCATTCAAGGACTCAATTTTTGGATGAAAGCTTCATCCTGACCGGAGATGCTTGCTTTATATGAATGCGTTGCTGTGACACAAGTAGTAGTTCATGAAATGCGAAATAAGGATGGAGAGATTATGAGAAGAAAGGTTAATCAACGCTTCGCTTAGCCCTCACATCGTGATAGGACCTACCGTGACGGAGTAGAGAAAATATGTGAAACAGTAAATCACGGTACATACTGCACCGTAATATCAGTAATACCGGTGCTAAGATCCACCAATATGTAATAAGCAACTCTTTCTTCAGAAGGCTCTCGCTCAAAAAGAACACTATTCAAATTGAACTGAATAGAGGGTGATGCCCAAATTTCCAGCTCTCTCTGTTCTGTGAGAGCGAAATTGTTACGATCTAACTGAATTGTATTACGCTGATCCAAAATTTTTGTATGGTCTGTTAGCCCAGGGAGCGCCCATAGGGGGAGTTTGTCTGCAATTACGACCGCGGTCGTATCGGCCGGCAGATCGGCTGGTTCGATCGGAAACAGTAGTGAAACATCTACAATCGTTCCGAAAAATACTTGGCTCCGGCATCCATCGCCCGTCTGCTGAGCCGCGCCGCGCCTCCTATGCATTATCATACGTGCTGCGACGTGGCTCAGTCGACGCGCAGTGTAGCGTGAGGCAAGAATTTTTTGGAAAGACTATAAATAGAAGGGTTCATACCACTGGTGTGAAAAATAGCTCGAACCAGCCAATCGCTTGGCCGATACCACTACGGTCGTAATCGCAGACAAAGTTCTCCCATGGGCACTCCCTGAGCTAACAGACCATACCAGAATTTACACAGATAAGACCACAGTTCACGGAAGAAACCTGGACCGCCAATTTTCACAGCTGAGAAGTAGTAGATCACTCTGAAACATTTTATTGGCGAAGAATTCCAATTCAAGACAAGGAAATTCTGGATCGAAAAATAAGTGTTGATGCAAGACTTTCTGACCATTCTAATTGTTTGTTGCCCTGTAGATTTATGAAAACGAATCTGCGCTCATTTATCCCACATTGAATACACATATTAGGGTATAAACCTACGAAACCGCGCTGGCTTTTTTCATCCTAATGACATTGTCATGCTGCACTTATTCTGAGGTTTGTGAGATCGTCTGAGAGGGGAAATCATGACACATCTGCAGATATATGATTTGCTTGGCGTTCTTTGATATCCGATCTCTGAAGCGATTTAGACAACGATGGACTGCAAATATGGAATTTCTAATTATGGGGTAATACATGAATTTAAACCAGCAAAGACACTAACAGAACTGCACACCAAATTGCACTGGCCGACTGAACTATCGACTGTTCTGAACTCCTGCCCAATACTTGGAAACTGTGTAGCCTAGAGCTGGCTTTACCGGGCTACCACTTGCTTCCGCCATTCAAGCTTTCATTGGCAATGGCTGTTCGTTTGTCTCATGGCACAGTGATTCGCTTCAGGAGAGCACTCATTCTTTACAGGGAAGATGTAGAAGAATTTGTACATATAAAAGTGTATGTTTACATGTTCGCAAATATGTTCCTAGTAGAAATCGTGGAGGTTGAACGAATTCTGACCAAATTTCGTAAGTAACCCTACAGGATTACAGGTTACTTCAAATTCGCCGCAGGAACTACCACGAGTGCTGCACAGCATAGTCGTCCTCATTGTGTACTTGCCAAAGAGCCAATATAATATTTGCGAAAACCCATGTCAGTGCTGTTCTGGACAGATGTTCAAATTATCCAGAAAATGTACAAAATGGCCTCGTCACCGAACAATCATTCAGTCATTCATTTAACTCATTATTTCCTTCCATATGACCCGCCATACATCAGCAACAGCGTCGACTTCGTCAAATGGAAAAAAAATGCTTGTTATCGCTCAGATACTACCCAGAAAGTGACAAAGACTCTTTGAAACTACTCGTTACCATCAATATACCCAACTTGACTTCCGTAAAACATGAGACATCTTTTTCAGCCAACTTTGAGTTCTTAACCTCTTCTTCTCCCTATTCAGCTGAAATGCGAACAGCATTTGGAATCCTCATCGCACTGGCGTTCGTCAACGCTTCTTGGAATCTCTTCAAAAAGACTAGCACCACTCCAAACCCAGCTGAGTACTGCAAGGACAAGAACGAGACCTAGTGAGTGCCTCGCTAATATTCTCTTACTCAGATAACACCAATCCTTTGCACATCAGCTGCGCCATCAAAGTGCCGAAAGGCTTCTGCGAGTCAGCCTTCCACACAAAGGATGAAATAAAAGAACGTTGCGCCAAGTCATGTAACTTGTGTTGCGGTGACAAGGACCCAGAAAAGTAAGGATTTTCCTTCGAAGTGAACTTCTCCCAAAAACCAACCAAATTCAGGTGCAAAGAGTTGAAGGCGAAGGGGTTCTGCGAGTCTGCGTTCCACACTAAAACTGAAGTCAAGGAACGCTGTGGCATTACTTGTGGACTTTGCGACAAAGAAGAAGGCTCTACGTACTACTATGAAAAGGTCACCACTCGGCCCAGAAGACTCTAAGATATATAAAGACTACTACAATAAGTCACTGCATAAATTTCGCAATGAAAACCGATCCAAAATCGTGCACCCGATCAGCAAATTCAGACTCATTCACCTCAATAAATCTTCTCCGGTAGTCTCGATACGAAGGAAAAAAAATTGAAGGGAATAGCAGTGGCAGAGGCAAAAATGCACAAGCAGGCGGGCAAATGGCGATTACCACTACATATTGGCAAACGAGATCTCCGCCCGCACCTGCAACTCAGTACACTGTCCCCCGTCACGTTTTTTCGGGTCTACCTGCCATAGTTACCGGTCAATACTAACATCATCCGACGAGAACAAAGATGAACTAGGGATAACTATCAAGGATGAGTGTACACGAGAGTTTTCATGACCCGCATAACAGATTGTCCAAACGTTACCGGATCATGGATACCGGATAACGGCTCACGGCTTATGATACAAGTCACCACCCATCAAGGCAACCTGGAAACCCTGATCGGGAAACTCTGAATTACATATGTTCTTCTACAGTAGTCTCGGAATCTAAACGACCATTGAAAATCGACGAAAACGGCGCTGGATTACGTAGTTCAGATGTCTTTCCATGAACGACCACTGTCTTTCAAAAAAAAATCGTAGATTCAAAGCAACCGACTTCTGCCTCATCCAGACCGTTATCTGGTGCTAAGAGAAGCCTGGATAACGACCTAGATAACGGATAAGCCAAAACTTACGGACAACGCCTAAACGTATAGCCGGACACCAGTGGCAGACGCAGAAAGTGGGCGGGAGGGGGAAGACGTGGGAAAAAAGTGAGGTCTCTACCTGTTTTGGGACCCAGACGTGAACTAAAAATGATTAAAAAACACTAATCTAAGTACAAAATAATCTATAATAATTATTTAAAAAACAATAACAAAAATAAAGTAGCAGAAAGTAGAGTATGAGATTTTTAATTGTTTCATAAAGTGATTTCAAAAATCCGGCAATCCATTTTCATTCTTCATTCCCCCTCCCCGCCCTCTCCCCTCCACCCCTTCTGCCTCCGCCACTGCAGGATACGGATAATCATTCCTGGTACATACATTTGGCTTTCGGGGTATGTCAGTGAACGAACTATTCGAATACTAATCTTAATTGAATAGCCTAGTGAATGTCTAGCCCAAAAACTACAGTCTTGTGGAGCTCCAATGATTCAATAATAAAATAGATAAAGTGGTCGGCGTTGACCAATCCCGACATGTAGGATGCGCCACGCATTCGACTTCATCTGAGCATCGTAGAGGCATTGAATGCGTTTGTGCCCTATATAGTGATTTGCGGGGGGCATCCGATTAACCAAGTGAGTGCTTCATCCTGCCAGACTCCTCTGGTACCAATTTACCGACCCCGGAGGGATGGATGGCTTGGTTTACCACGGGCGCGATCGAACCATCGACTGTGTGCGTGCGCAGCGAGCCTCTTGCTACTCCAATGATTACTCTGTTCAAATGAGAAGCTTTAGAAACGAATACTTTGAATAAGCAGATTTCTGAAACCTCTAAATGGTGGGTTATTCGTCCATAAGGCTCCCTGAAGTTTTCCAATACTTCAAGGGTTACAGCTGCTGCCTTTTCAGATACAACGCTCCGCAGCCGTTTCAGGTTATCGGACATTTGAGCAGAGGCACTCCTGGTAAACTGGACAGAGAACTAGAAGATCTACCAAGGATACGAACAGTAATTTCAATGAGATAAATAAATGCAGCACAGAA
The DNA here is from genome assembly GCA_000688135.1 of Ancylostoma ceylanicum. Classification (NCBI taxonomy): domain Eukaryota; kingdom Metazoa; phylum Nematoda; class Chromadorea; order Rhabditida; family Ancylostomatidae; genus Ancylostoma; species Ancylostoma ceylanicum. Next base: position 15,877 of record JARK01000443.1, read on the forward strand.
TAAGTGCTGAGCTGGCGGCTGTTTCATTGATGTTTTTGGATTACGGTGACCTCTTCAGGTCGCAGCCACACAACTTCCTTTTTCTCGATTTTCTCTTGTTTTCTCTCCGACTATTTCCTTGGGAATGAACCATACAATAGTGTGCTTGATTCAACGAAGCCAAAAAATTACCTTTAACGGCATATCCGAGCGGTAATCCTTGCCGCCGAATTCATCGGTTATCACCGCAACATTCTCGCCATTCAAATTGTGCGAGGCAGCCTTTGGGACTGCAATGATAACAATGGAGAAAGCAACACTATCAAAAATAGCTCCGTCTTCAACTTTTTGAAGAAGCCAAAGCAACCAACCAGGTGCGGCTGCTTCTTTCTCCACCTGTTTATCTACAGAACTGTTCGAAAAGCCTTCTTCCGAGTTGAATTCGGAGTTGTAGGTTTCCCAGCGACCTCGTCGCTTGCGCTCACGCCGCGACATGCCTGAAAAGTGGGCGGTACCAATGACTAACATTGCGTGTCGATTTTCGAAAACATCGGCCGCGAGACAAAACAGATAGAGACCGTGGGAATGTGAGAGGTGGCAGGAACCAGCCGCGTTCAGCAGGGTCGATTTTTTTCGCAATGTTATGCAATCTCCTGCGGTTAGTTCGCATATTATCGCATAAACGTCACAGAAACACGTCTTTCAGCCAGCTAACGCCTACATAAAGAATACTCATTCGTGTCAAATAATGGGAAGATACATGATAATTAATGGGAAGAGGGTCTCCAAGAGGTCATCTCATAGAGTTGCTCAAACACTACATAGCGAGCTAAAAGTTCAAAACTTCACTTGCCTTCTCAATCACTGTCTCATTAATTGCTGCCACTGGCTATTTCAAAAACAACCAGATTTCACCTACCCGCAACCCACTCAGCCACGAAGTATTCATACAGAGAGTTTTGATTTCTCCCCCAATAGCACAATAACAAACTCCGTTTCCGGTTTCGACGCATCGAGACAACGCGGAATGTTCGTGAAATTTTGGAGAGCTCGTCAACCTTGCCGCGCGGCAAGCATGAACACCATAGAGTTCTGCAGAGGCTGTCATCAGCGACTAGCGGTGCAGCGTAGCGCAAGCGTTGTCAACTACTGGTGACAGCGCCCTTAATTAAGACTAGTGATGCGGGTGTCGGTGCCTAAGAGCATGGACCTGTGCTGTCAGTAATGGATTTTGCGCCGCTGATAGCAATCAAGATGCAGAGCCTGTCGAGAAGCGGCCCCACGCATTACACAACTAGCGTCTCCCCTTTCCCTATGTGTATATGGTCTGTTAGCTCAGGGAGTGCCCATGGGAGGGCTTTGTCTGCAATTACGACCGTAGCGGTATCGGCCGAGCGATTGACTGATTCGACCTATTTTTTACACCAGAGGTATGATCCCTCCCATTTAGATGTTTCACTACTGTTTCCGACCGAACCAGTCGTTCTGCCGGCCGATACCACTGCTGTCGTAATTGCAGACAAAGTTTCCGCATGGGTACTCTCTGAGATAACAGACTATACACAAATCCTACCAAGGGATGTAACACGAAGTGGAAAGCATGCTTATCGCGCACTCTGAGTCAGCGTCTTGAAGGGATTCAACAAAGACCTCTATGTACAACCAGTCGTAGGTCTCTATAGGCCCATCTAAATGCTAAAATAGACATCAAAACATTTTCTAAGCGACATAGGTTTTTCACCAAAGGATTGTACTTGTCGAGCATACCCACAGTAGCAGTTCAATTCTTGATTGAGCATCAACTCCCAAAAAAAAGTGAAACAAAGCGGAGCACCATGTGAATGCCAGTACATCAATGTCATAGCACTTCAGAAACGTAATTTTCAAGATACTGTTCATCGCTGCAACGATAACACACAACCAACAAAACCTTTGAAATAATTAATTTTATTGACTTTTATTTTAAAAATATACACAACAACAACGAGTAAATCATTGAAAAGAGTGAAGGGTATAGAGAACCAGTATAATTAATGAATTGTGCTTTGGTGAGAGAAATTTAGATGAAAAATATTTACAATACCATTTTGCATATCACACGGAAGGTAGAAGAAACCGTCAGATAATAAGAGGTTTGTGCAAAGCTACCACAGTTAAATCGTGAAGAACTTCAAAATTTTGTACTTGTGAAAATTAGAACTGCCTTATCAATAGACTGAACTATACTGTACGAAGCTAATGAGAACCAGAAGTGTACAGGACAAACAATCCCTACACCTAAACCTGTCCTACTCTAAATTTCCTGGTGCTCCGCCAGCTGCAGCCTCGGATACGGGCGAAATACTCTTCGACGATGGAGTATGCTCAACGCGGAATCCCGTTTGTTTGCCGATGACGTACAGGTTGTTCAGTGCGCTGTCAAGCGTACCTTAAAACAGACCTCCAGATAACTAGTGAACTACTCAATACAAGAATATAATGGTTTCTCACCATCCTTGTTGAGCTCTTCCCACTTTCGGTACAATTTCAAAGCTACCCGAGCGTCCTCAACAGAATCGTGGATCCCATCCTGGATTTTCTCTCCTGGAGAAGATCCAAGATATATTAGTATTGTATACATCAGTAGAACTGTACTCACCTAATAGGTAAAATGCCAAGAACTGCAACGAAATGAGCCGCTGTGGAACCTGTGGAATTCGGAACAACTCTACCGTATCTATCATCTGCTTAGCCGGTACCTGAAAAATCAGCGTATTAACTCAAATGATGCAGAAAATGATCTACAGAGCTAGTGGCCGAGAAAGCCTCACATGTATATTTAGTGCTGAAAAGTCGTTGACGAGAGCGTGACCCACGAAAATGCAGCCTCTTTCGACTAAGTGCAGCACTTTCAAGTAAACGCATTTCAGCGTCGTGAGATGTTTCGTTGACTTGCTTGGATCCAGATCATCTTTAATTATTCCACTGTAACGAAACATTGAAAGGATGCGGTTACAATAAGCATTGTAAACAGTAGCAATCACAAAATCCGACTTCCATCAGAAGCGCTGGAGGCTCGCTAAAAAGGAGTTTTATATAAATTTTACAAGAAAAACTGACTATTAACTCGTATAACTTGGAACTGATTGATAGTACTTATTCGCTTCAATAAATTATACAATTTCTCATCTATTACATTTGACAAGCTTCCGAATGCCTAGCACCTTTCAAGTCATCCAATCGACAAAAAAGAATAGGCTGTGTTTCACTGGGAATAATAGTTGAAAATTCTAGAGAGAAAAGAAAGTCCGAAAAATGTGCGGTATTTCCAGGGTTAGCGGGGAGGCCAGTAGCTAGGTAAAAATACTCAAGTAGTGTCGTTTTTGAAAAGTGTAGCTAGCGAGATGTGTTAGGCATTTCAAAAAATACAGATATATGGTAGTTTCCCGCTCGCTTGTGTGTTTTTGGCGGAAAATTTATCGAAAAAGAAGCATGCGCTCCCTAATAAAACGGAAGAACACAACCGATATAAATTTGACTAAAAGTGTTCAGCTTCGATCAATATTTGAACAAAGCTAATATGAGCGCGAAGACAAGAATATTACTCCTCAGTTAGAGACTCAAGGGTAAGAGAGATGAAAGATGAGGGTTCACCCAAAAAGAAAAGAAAAATGCTTTGCTTACCTAAACTGCGTGAGATAGTCCTTCACCACGTCTCCTTCACAGGTGACCACATAATCGTCAATCAAAATGTGCTCTCCAGTTGAGTCTACGCAACTAACTCGACCAACTGACTTCTGCCCCTGCTCTTTGTCTCCCTTCTGCTCCTGGAATATGAGGAATCCCGGCAACGTTTCCCACAGTTCTTGAGACATTACTGTAGAATTGTACATTGCCATTAATATTGATGAACTCGGCGTCGATGCCAACGTAATCCCCTTCGCCAGGAATATCCAAAGTTCTTCGGTCGCGCGCTACATCGTTGTTCCCAGTGAGGTTTGCATCAGTATGGAAAACAGAGGAAGGAATCGGTAGTCGGCTTTCGGGAACTGCCAAACCAGAAGATAAGAATGGAATAGGATAGCAATAACCTTTTAAGCAAGCAAAAAAGTACTGGATCAATTACCTTTCATGAGACCAGACTTCTTGTTAGCATAACACAGAATGAGAGGAACTTTCCACCGCGAATCCATGTGCAGGGCTTCATCAGAGTGAACTCGAGTGACCAAAACATCATTAAACAAGCACCACGGAAGCTTCCTTAAAGTAGTATAGCACTACAAGAAGAGAAAAAAAATACCACAAGAAGGACCATAGGGATATCACTCACGAATCCAAGTCATCCTTGATCATTGCCACGGAATGCGTCCATTGACCACTGTCGTTGGCTATGGCTGAGACAATTCCGATCAGCTCGTAGTGTTCGCATTCACCTTCCATTGGTTTTTCATTTAAAATTGCCAAGCCGTTTGCAACCTAAAAAGAACAGAGTAACTCTAGTCTACTTCTACATACATAGGAACACAAAGCATTACAAAATAGTTCTGCTATCAGAGCAAGAACTCACCCTAGCATAAAACGATGGCGAAACAAAATGTTTCCAGTCACCGCACCCTGTGTCTTCTAGCCAAGCAGCACATTCCAAATCCCAGTCATCTGTCCCATGTGAATATTTGCAATAAGTCCTGTACAATAAGAAATTAGAGGACGAGGGTAATCTGCTTCCACTAGGGTAGCAAATACAATTTCAAGTTCAAAAATTGAGAAAAAACTAGTTCAATTGCGGGCGAAAAGGTGTGATCAGAGGTCAATAGCTCTGATTTCCCTGCTCGCTCATTCCTCACACGTCAATTAGTGAACATTGATTTAAACATTTCATGAAACCAATTTCTGCTATTGCACAGAATCAAGACTTGCCAGAAAAAGCCCCTCAATTCTTTTTTTTCGCTACAAACTGGAAGAGAAAGGAGAGTAAATAACTAATTTTCTTTGCATCAATTATAAACTCAAAAGAACTCGTCTACGAATAAAATTCTATAGCCGGATACCCTCATTATTTACTGACTAAAGAGCTTCTCAAGGAAAACGCACCTATTTCTACACTCAGATCCGTAACGACAGGGCCTCTCTGCACGGGCTCCACCATCTAGAGTACACTCCTTATCCGGAAGACGATAACGTGGTCGTGACTCAGAAAACTACAACAAAATAAGACGATACAACCGTTCATACGAGAACAATAGCGAAACTGCCTACCTTGAGCTGCTTCTCCCAAAATTCCGCAAACTTCGGACTAGACGGATTCGTATCTATCAGTAGTATGGGTGCCAACTTCTGTACCCTTCTTGTGTCATCCATTCGCGTCTGAAGCCAACAAATTCTAATGCCACATAACCAGCATATTGCAATGGTTCTTAAGTAAGAAGCCCACAAACAAACACTGATTTTTCACATGGAAGTGAGCGAAAGTAGCAGATAGAAAAAGTTGCGGATGTGGGACATATTTAATGAGATTATAGGAATGAAATTGTATAGTAAACAATGGGTAAAATAGGGAGCTGGGAAGGCATAGCAAAAAAATTTGAGGAATAGAAACGAATAGTAAGCAGTAGTTAAAGTAGGGAGCTAGGAAGAAGTAGTAGGTAACAATTGGTAGGTTCAATAAAACTTTTAAAAACCTGGGAACATTTCAAACAAAGCCTGTAATCTTCTGACGGTAACATCAACCCACCGTTACGTTACAAGAAGCACATGGTCCTTCACGCTGCCCCTTGGCATGCAAAGCTTTTTCCAGAAGATAGCTCATATTCCGTTCATTTGCAGCTGAAAGCTTTGATCTTATTTGAGAAACCATCAGAGCCGCAAGACAAGCGAGTAAGTTTCAACGAGAATGTGGTCACCGAATTTTTGTGGAAAAAGGAAAAAACCAGACAAAGAGCCCTACCTTCAGGATAATTTAGGGAGAGGACGACCTTCTTTTCATCAGAGGCATTCAGTTCACCACAACGTATGCATCTTGATAGAACGGTCAGTCCTGATTCCAAAATATCAGCCAATGTCTGGCATTCTTCACTGATCATTGACTAAATGAAGGATTTCAATAATATACCACATACGAGGACATATGTTATAACAATTACCTTGCCGATGGAATTGACAACATTTGAGAATAGACTTTGGGTTGTAGCCTGCACAGGTCCCACTACCTCAGAGCCTCTAGTCACCAGAAGAGAACGGATTAGATTTGTGCACTAAGAAAAAGACAAACATACACTAATGTAATATCATGCGAACGCGATTCCACGTACCGCTGCTGTTTCCTTCAACTTGCTCTTGTCGCTGATAATTCTGAACACAAATCCTAACTGACAGGCGATACAATGTTCCTCTTCACAAATGTGTGATAGGATAAGATTGCGAAGAGCAGGAATATGGAAAAGTACCTGGAACAAAACTCATAGCCCAACATATAGGTCTAAAATAAAAGATGAGTGAGATTTTTCTAACGCTTGTTGTGAAAACAAACTGAAAGCAAGGAATATTCGCAGGAAGGATGAGATGCCGTTGAGTAAACAGATAGATGCAATAGGAATAGTAGACCTAGTAAGCTATTCGGGACATGGGTTTAACTGTCATGTTCTGTTATCGTGAAATTGATTAAAAAAATTAAAATAAAATTAACAGATTAAAAATTATTAAAATTAACAGTGGGTTCAGTTAAAGGTGCTGCAAAAAAGAGAGGCGTGGTAACGAGCTACACCGTCATGATGTTAAACCAGAGATGTAAGAAAGATCCATACCAACACTATAGGATTGATTATACAACTAGAGGTAATTGTCTCCATCGGTGCGTGGTCAGTCTTGTTGTACTTTAAGATGGTAGTGTCATCGAGCCGTCCACTTCGTGACCGTCGAAGTTCCAGTTTACGATAGAAATGAGGAATAATGAGGGGTCCAGGATCAACGACTTCTGCAATTGAGTAATTACTGTAGAAGTCCCAGAGAAGATATTTGAAAACGATGAAACGAAAATAAGAGGCAGAAAATCACCAACCACACTCATCTTGACCATCTTGATAATAGGGAACCACGTTGAAGCGGGCCAACGGCGTGTTCGCACGCGGATTGGTCACGTAACCAACAAATTGAATAGTGGACAACGATGGAGAAGCGGGAATAGGTTTCGGCTTCCTTAACAGCAACGCTTTTTCGTTATAGTATATGTATAAATGTAGCAAAACGATAGATGTTGAATAATGAGTCGTAACCGCTCAGTTCCTACTAGTCAGTTTCCTCATTGCTAGAAATGATACCTCGGTAAGGTAATATAATAGAAAGACGTTAAACTAGTTGAAAATCTCCAGTTGAAGGTGAGAGGCATAATACTCTACGTATACCAGCAACAGCCTTGAGTTACCTGTAGACATTTTGACAGAACTCCTCAGGCCAATCCGAAAAGTAGGAGTCGTCACACGAAAATGGAAGAGGCACAGCGGCTAGAGGTGTGTGCGTGTCATCAATGAGGAACGACTGAGGAGGCCCAAGCTGAAATATCTAGCTAAAGACGAAATAGTACCGGATTGGTTTTAATCTTACCGAAGGGTCAGCAAAATCGGTTTCCCAGGAGGAATCATTGATTGTTGGATTCGGTCTGTCAGCGTATACATGGATATTCCCTAAAACGTATGAAAATAGAAAAGCAAGACAAATAAAGAGCGACATGTCAGAAAAACGATGTTGTAAGTCGGTAGCTCCATGAATTCTGATTAAACAGACAAAATCCAACTGCAAGGAGGTTCCAGTAAGAGTTTGGAATCTACAATTTCCAGAAGAATTTTAGGACCAGAAAAAGAATTAGTGTTAAAATGAAAATTCTACAGAAATAGGGAAACACCGGTTCTTTATTACATCTGGAAGTCCAAGAAACTTTAGTTTTCTCAGGGAAGAACTTGCCAATTTCGTCTGCGAAAGCCAAATAGTGTTTGGTCGATGAGAAGCTGAACGCTGTCAAATGATATCCACCGGAATCAATTATCAAAGGCATTCCGGCGCCACGCTCATTCAGAAACATCATCTGCGCCTGACCATTCTGAAAGGAGGAAAGTGAAATGAGCATAAAAAAGATGAGCACAAGTCAAATGAACGAGCTTACCTGCCCAACACTAAGGATCCGATTATCGCAGAAGGCAGGAACCGTTAGGAATCTAGTAAAAGAAGGGGCGAATGACAGAGCAATCGGAGGCAGTGCGGCAAAACTACGCAAATCGTATACCTTCACATAGGGATCACCATGTGGAACTCCTTGTCTGAACAGAAATATGGAGCAAGTCAGAAAAATAGAACGAAAATAGGACAGTAGTGAAGCAACCTCATGGAACATCCACAGGTGATGAGTCTATTTCCACTGACATCAAAATCAGTTATTACTCCATTATGTGCAGGTATCACTCGTAACGCTTCCATGCTCCCCAATGCTCGTAAAGTTATCTGTAACACCAGTAAAATTGGACATTTACTACTTCACGGCGATAGAGCAGAAAAATGAATATGCATGTGGTACATTTCCCGACGAAACTTACTTTGCCTTCACTATCGGCAGTGAACAACTGTGATCCATTTATTCTAATTATGTTAGCGTTCTTCTCCTTGATTCCAGCCTGAAGGGTAAAGCCTGACTCTAAGGAACAACTGGGTTAATGATTGCTCATTTAGCTCCAGATAAAGTTAAAATTATTCCACTTTGCAAGCAATAAAAAGTTCTTAACGCTGTCGCTATACTCTACGTAGAGTACGGCACCGTGGGTTGATGTCGTCCGGGCGACATTCACATCGATGTAGCTGGCACCAGCAACAAGCGTTACAAACTGAATATACCGGCTGCCTCATTAAGCCGTCGGCGGAGGTCCCAATTTTTTTCCCACGACCCCTCCCCCCCCCCCCCCCTCCCCCCCCC
>JARK01000443.1:25028-35480 GCA_000688135.1 Ancylostoma ceylanicum
CCCCCTCTCCCGCCCACTTTCTGCGTCCGCCACTGGAAGACCCCTATTTTGAGAACTTCTGGTGTCATCCACTTTGCCTTCTTCTTTTTTTTTCCTTTCTCAACTTTGAAAACAAAGGAGTGTTTTGTTGCAAGGAGAAGTGAACGAACCACACGAATCTCCTTCTGTTTGTCGAAATCGAACTGTATGAGCTTCTTCTGATCTCCTCCGAGAAACAAAGATGAGGTACCTTGTATTCGACGCATTGCGCTAAGATTCTGCATCGATTGAGAACTAAAACATGACCATAAAAACGCATCCATCAATTCAACAACAGCGATAATCTTTCAAAATACCTGAATGAGAACGAAACAAGACCGTGGCGAGTGTTTGCTTTGAGCTCTGAAGGAGACAACGACAGGACAAGTTCTTCTGTCACATCCATTGCTCGAATAACTGCATTTGTTGCGCATACTGCTGTGTACCGGTCAAACGATGGTGCATAGAAGGATGCTATTCTTCCCTTAACAATGTAAAACAGTGCGTTCAGTCTTGAACTGCGCAAATCTATGTCACCAAACGTTTGAAACAAATATGTACTTACATTATAGTTCCCACACCACAGAAGTTCTTCATATGGATCGAAACACAGAGCCGAGATGGCAGCTGGATTCAGAGCATTCATCTCAAAGCTTGAGACGTAGACGAATGATCCATTTTGAGGCCACTTAAAGTCAGAAGTTGAAGGGCAGTACTCAATAGGTAGGAGCATTCCATGTTACATCACCAGAGTTGGAAGTTAACGCTTATTACCAATCAAATTAACAGGACCCGTACAGAATTCCTCAGAAAACTGATCCACCATTTATTCACACCTATGTTCATAGTGTACATTGCGCCCACTCTTCTGATGAAGCAGAGTTACTACTTCAAAGACTTGAACATATATCCAGTCATCACCCGATTATGGTGAACTGCAGGTGCTTCGAACATATAAACATGTTGAGTATTGGTAGTTTTGGCGACGATGGAGCAGCGAACAGCTGCTACAACAAGTAAAATATAATAGTAGGGTTGCAGAATAGTGGAGTAAAAAAGACAGTACACAAAACTGAAAATTTGTCAAGCAATTCTTTACCTAACTGAACTTGCCCCTCTCCCCTCGGTCATTCAAAGATGGTCGATACCCCGTATAAACAATAAGGCCTGATGTGCTTGTGAATACGTCCACTCGTAACCATAGAATCTGTCATAAAACAGTGTAAAATACCTCGTCAGCAGCTGCAGAACCAACAAGGCCTGAATTCTCCATTGTGAGGCACTCGGTGAGTCCACTTTTCCTTGTCAGCTTACCATTCGAAACCTTCAATGATGAATCAGTGAAAAACAACTAAACCGAGGAGCCAAGATGAGAAGTCCGAAGAGATGACTTCAAAGATTGAGACAAAGTAAAATTACTAACTCAGTTAAAAACAGGGACATTATATCACGGATCGGAGATTCATAGAGACAGCTCACATAAAACACAGATTCCATTTTTTGGACCAGGGTTGTGTATAACTACAAGTTCAGGGCTCGTATCCAATATACTTTATCCAGTCGGATAAACACACCCTAGCGGATATGTTACAGTGGTTTCGAGAATCTGCCACCCAATAAAAACATATCCTTGGATATGCAAATCCACTCGTTTCGCTGCAGGTTATCTTTGTCCACTTAATTTCCACATGATTTCCACATCCATGATCTACTCCTTCTTCACTTTGTGTTGACTCTCACCGAGACACCGCACTTGCGCCGAGAAATGAGCACGTAGATGGATGAGCTATGTTCGATAGCAAAATGGATAAAAATGAATGGGAATGGATATATACCCGCTATGTTTTCCCTCCCACGGTAAAATATACTGGATACGGCTCCAGCACTTGAATAACACCATCATTTAATTTCTGGACGTCCGCCTTACTTAGAAACTACAAGCAAGCATTTACCGCACGAACCAACCAATAAAACCTCAATCGGCTCGCAAGTCCTGCTCCAACCACAATGCACGTGAAAAAATCGTGGCCTCGTTTTTTCGCGCGCGGAACATTTGAAAATCAGGAAAAACGTCATACGGTAGCTAGTGTCTTCCGCGCCACTAGCTCAAGAATGAGGATTTTGGGCCATTTCGTTTTGTCGGCTCTCACTGGCACTCAGTTTTTTCCTGTCTTGCTTTCAACTTCGTTCCTCTTTGGATTTTGGAGATTTTGTCATTAGACTTTTTCGAAAAACGCTGTCGCCTTGGAGGTGTCTTTTTGGGTTGGGTTCCTCTATTTATTTCTTTAGTGGTCCTGCGTTTGTGATTCAGGGTAGTTTCGCTCTAAATAGAATTCTGAGCTTGATATGATTTTGCTACGCCTAGCCAGTTGTGGCACACATCAGTCGTGGTTCCGGTTTGAAGTGATGACGTTTCTCCCATAGTTTTTCTTTTTTTCAGTTGGGAACCAGTACCGCTCAGCAGCTATGGGCAAGGAAAAGATTCATATCAACATTGTCGTCATTGGACATGTCGACTCTGGAAAATCTACCACCACTGGTCATTTGATTTACAAATGCGGTGGTATCGACAAGCGAACTATCGAGAAATTCGAGAAGGAAGCCCAGGAGATGGGTAAGGGATCCTTCAAGTACGCTTGGGTCCTTGACAAGCTGAAGGCCGAGCGTGAGCGTGGTATCACCATTGATATCGCTCTCTGGAAGTTCGAGACGGCCAAGTACTACATCACCATCATCGACGCCCCAGGACATCGTGATTTCATCAAGAACATGATCACTGGTGAGATTTCATGGCAACTTAGTTTCAGGCTAGAGTTACATTCTAACGGCATCTTTTCCAGGTACGTCACAGGCTGATTGTGCAGTACTTGTCGTCGCTTGCGGTACTGGAGAGTTCGAGGCCGGTATCTCGAAGAACGGGCAAACTCGTGAGCATGCTCTGCTCGCACAGACCCTTGGTGTAAAGCAGCTCATCGTTGCCTGCAACAAGATGGACTCCACCGAGCCACCATTCTCTGAGGCGCGTTACAACGAGATCACCACCGAAGTCTCGAACTTCATCAAGAAGATCGGATACAATCCAAAGGCTGTTGCCTTCGTCCCCATCTCTGGATTCAACGGAGACAACATGCTGGAGCCATCATCCAACATGCCATGGTTCAAGGGATGGAACGTCGAGCGCAAGGAGGGTAATGCCTCTGGTAAGACCCTTCTCGAGGCTCTCGACGCCATCATTCCTCCTCAGCGACCCACTGACAGGCCACTGCGTCTTCCCCTTCAGGACGTGTACAAGATCGGAGGTCAGTTATTCAAGTTGTTGGATCTGAAGGAGAGTTTTGCTTCTAATAATGGAGATTACAAGTATTTCGTCATGGTTCTATAAAACTATTATCTAATGTGTTTAGGTATCGGAACCGTACCCGTCGGACGTGTCGAGACCGGTATCCTCAAGCCTGGTATGGTTGTCACCTTTGCACCCCAGAATGTCACCACTGAGGTGAAATCTGTTGAAATGCACCACGAATCTCTGCCTGAGGCCGTTCCTGGAGACAACGTCGGATTCAACGTAAAGAACGTGTCCGTAAAGGATATCCGTCGTGGATCCGTCTGCTCTGACTCGAAGAACGACCCAGCTAAGGAGGCCCGCACCTTCAACGCTCAGGTAAGCATGTTTTCTTTCTAAAATATATTGTGTCAAGGCATGAGCTTGTGCCTAATCTCCAGTGAGCTACTTTGTTTAGGTTATCATCATGAACCACCCTGGACAGATCTCAGCTGGATACACTCCTGTGCTCGATTGCCACACCGCTCACATTGCCTGCAAGTTCGCTGAACTTAAGGAGAAGGTACGAAGTTTGCTAGCCGCGTTCAAATGACTGTTCGGCTGTGTTAAGACTGTTCGGCTGACTCTGCTCCAGCCATATCGAAATCATAGTTGGGTTGACTTTTTGCGTTGATCATGAGTATCACTTCGATCGTAACCCTGTGTTAAAAGGGATACGATAGGTATACGGTGGAAGCGATACCTCATAAAATCTTTCGAAACAAACTCGTTTGACGTGCTGGTTACGATTATGAAATTCATTTCGCAACACGCCATCACGCTGACAGAGTTGGCATAATCTTTCAATTCTTCTTGGTAGCTCTACCGTAGCTTTAAAAATGGCGTCAAGGTACACGTAGCACATGCGATAGCTTGGTGGGAGGTCGATTTTGGTATTTTTGGAGCAAAGCTAGCCGAATAGCGGGCGTAGGAGTTTTCATGAGTGTTGCATCATACGTGCTTTTGTTCTAAGTCCATTAGAGGTTTTTCGCGAGGATCTGTACTTGCCTCATTTCATAACAAGTTAGATGTAGGCGATCGTAGTACTATCAAAAGGTACTAAAATAACTTTTACTAGAAGTAGTTCATTAGCTTAATTAGGAAGTTCATTGTTTGCAGTTGGTATATGAAGTGAACTAAGAACACGAACTGTGAATTTCCAGGTTGATCGTCGTACTGGTAAGAAGGTTGAGGACAACCCGAAATTCCTGAAGTCTGGTGACGCAGGAATTGTTGAGCTGATTCCCACCAAGCCACTTTGCGTCGAATCTTTCACTGACTACGCCCCACTTGGACGTTTCGCCGTTCGTGATATGAGGCAAACTGTCGCTGTTGGTGTGATCAAGTCTGTGGATAAGTCCGATGGAGCCACAGGAAAGGTCACGAAGGCTGCCCAGAAGGCCGGAGTTGCCAAGAAGAAGTAACATCAATGTTTCTGTTTGTTGATTTATAAATTATATTTTGTTCTCGCGCTTAAGACATCTGATGAGTCGTTATTCTTGAAGCATATCACAGTGTGAAACCAGTTACTTTGTTGGAGTAAAGTCCGCTTAAACCCATTGTTCAGTATATTGAGGGTTTGAACTGGTACACCATATACTTCGAGTAGGACAGATGACTCTCGCGAAGGCGAGCGTAGTTGCACAAGCCGTAGACAGTGAGCCTTTCCAAAAAAAAAAAAAAAAAAACTTGCCCCCCNTGTTGGAGTAAAGTCCGCTTAAACCCATTGTTCAGTATATTGAGGGTTTGAACTGGTACACCATATACTTCGAGTAGGACAGATGACTCTCGCGAAGGCGAGCGTAGTTGCACAAGCCGTAGACAGTGAGCCTTTCCAAAAAAAAAAAAAAAAACACTTGCCCCCCGCTACACTGCGCGTCGACTGAGCCACGTCGCAACACGTATGATAATGCATAGGAGGTGCGGCCCGGGTCAGCAGACGGGCGGTGGTTGCCGGAGGCATGTTTTTGGTACGACTGTAGCCCTGTACATGGGACTCTTCCTTCGGAAATGATATGTGCTGGCGAAGAGTGGTTCAAGTTTTACATATCGAAGAAATTGTTTGTAGTGTGGGTAAGGAAGGGCTTTTTTCGAAGAGGAATTGTAATAAGTGTTTGCATGGAAAACGAAGAAAAGTGCAAGCGTTTGTACATTTGCAATTGTAAACATGTAGGCGTTATAAAAGGGGAAAAATCCTCTCTCTCATGGCAGAGTTGTCGCAAATCTTGTGAATATTTATTAAAATTTGAAGTTTTGAAAAAAGTAGCTTATTTACAAAAAAAGATGAACCCATGACAACGTAACAAGGCAGAGATCGATAACGAAGAGGTAGCACAGACGAGTAGTAACCATTAACAACAAAGTAAAAGTTACGGCTATATGAATGGTCCCCAACCGATGTACATCTGTGCGAGATTCTTCTCATCACTGGCTATGTCAATCAGCTTTGCGACTTGACCTTCGAGGCTCATTGGAGCACATGAGAATTTGTGCTTATACACCTGAAAAGCGACAGCATGATGCAGATTGATTTCATACTGTTCAGGTATTCAGAATACACTGTCCAAGCCACATTGTTAGGCTAGTTTTTTGGTGCTATAACGCTTTTTCTTCAGAATCCAATCCCATGTGACTTCTTTGCGTCGCTTCAGAAATGAGATACACATGTCATGCTGGGAATTGAGCGAGCGTGTTAATTCACGCTCCATTCACTAGATCAAAATCTTCGTGTGAGATCATTCGCGCAATTTTTTCGTCAAGCTCATCCGAAAACTTGCAAAATTGTGTCTCTACTAGCCGTAGTTATGGAATGAGCGCATAGATGTGTTATACTGGACAGGTTAGGAAGGAAGAGGATAGAGGCACCGTTAGGTAACTTATAAAATCCCTGGAGACTCCGATTGCTGAAGTCTCTGTAGCTCGCGATACCTAATTAATATAATGGGATACGTGATTTCTTGTACAATGGCCGGAAAAGCGTTTTTCAACCACAGCGTGCAAGGAGTTTGTGGGAGGAGCCAATGGGAGACTATAAGGTTTCCGCACCAAACACTTTCTGGTCATTCATGGAGCGCACCTCCTATCCGATCAGTAAGTGAATGATGAGGAACTCTCACGAGGAGTATGAATTTCATCAGAGGATGCGCTCATGAAAGAGCATTTGATTTGAAAACTTCGCACACCCACCTTGGCCCCGCCCCAACCCCGCCCACAAGCTCCCCAAGAATTGCCACTCGTGAACGTGTTTTTTGGCAGTTTTGCTGGAAATTGTAAAAATGATCATGATCGACAGCCCCTAGAGATTCTTTTCATATGATAATGGCAAAAATGGTTCTGATGTGGGACGGTGCTTCCAGGGTAGAGTCAGCACCAACCATAGAAATTTACTAGAAAATCTGGCCACGGTAAAGCAGACAGTTGCTTTTAGTTTGTGGCACTCGCGGCAAACGTAGGAGACTTTAGTGGTGGAGTCCCGCACCACGGGCTACACCACATGTAACGTAGCACTCTGACCGTCTGTGCATCCACACATGTGACTGATACCAGCTTTCTCATCCTCGATCCACCGCCCCTCGTTCTAACCTGTCCAAACAACTGGTGAGGCACATGCGCGCTTGCCTTGACCACAAAAGTTTCCCGTACACGTGCTTAAGATAAAGAAGATTTTTCGAAAATAGGAAACGTAAATATCCAATGCTAAACTTTAAGTATCGGGTATTGAAACTTCTATGGAAACCTCGCTTTATTAGGCACTAAAAGGCTTAGCACGCTTATTCATCAAGTCACCTACAAACGCAATCTACAGTGGGCTCCAAACTTCCGTAGGCAAGGTGCGCGACCGCGGCGCGGGCACTCTGGTTATCTGCTACAGTGAGGCAGCATGCCTGCTGGGCAGAGACACGGAGGAAAACCGATACGTCATGATTTCCCGCCGCCTCGGGAGGTGCAGCAGGCAGCCAGGGCGCCCGCGTCGCGGTCCCGTCCCTTGTCTACGGCCGTTTCGAGTTCACTGTATGTAGCAATAGCTAATTGCAAGTCAGTAAATCTTTAATTCGACACCTTACAATAATCATCACTTTCCCTGCAAAATGTTGTCGTTTTTCCTGGAAATGTAATTACTAGCGTTCTTTTTTTCATATAAATTTTTCGTTTTTTTTTTAAACCTCCTCCTCCCTCCCCGCCTTCACCCTTCTTTCCCTCCCCCTTGTTTATCTACTGAAAATTGCCGAACCAACCTCAGGAGAAACTATGTGTCCTTCCAGCCGCTTCAGAATCAGCTGCACGCTTTCCGTTGATGGAGCATTCAGCTTTTGTTGTCCACGCTAAAGTAAACATGAATATTGATTAGCAAATACATATATTGGCTAAGGGAATGCTGTGAATGCAGAGTAGTGGTCCTTTGTCGATGTCGCTTGCAAACAGTATAAGGGGATTGAATTCACTAACCCCCTTGTTTTGCTGCGCTCTGGCCTCCGTGTTGATCCATTCCAACAGCGGATCATGGACAAATGTTTGGATAACCTAGGAATTACTTCGTTCACAATAATAACTAACAATCCATGGAAGAGTCCTTCCATTCCTGGCCAGCAAACTTACAGTCAGCAGCGTATCCTTGTTTTCTCTCATCACTCTCAAAGTTGACTCACACGACCTTCTGAAGGAACCCTCAACTCCCGTTGGACCGAATCCATTTACCATGTTTCGAGTCAGCCGAAAGGGTACCACCTGAAAACTATGGAGGTCAGGAATCAGAGTGAAGTACATATCACTGCTCAAAACCTGCCACTGCTTTCCAAAGAATACGGACAAGGCGATGTACGGAAGCGCCGCTGTTTTTGCTTTGCAATAGGGTGAGTCGAAAGTTCTCGGACAAATTGACAATGTTTTCATTTATCTTGCAATTTTTTAACGATAACTGCAAATGTATTATACATGTTTCTGATCTCGAGCTCTGTCGATTGGTCATAGTGCCATGGGTGGAACTCGTCCAGGGGGCGTGGCTTAACTGCAAATATGACAAAAAGCCTGAAAATCGTAAAATCCCCTGTGTGTAAGTGTTCAATGAAAAATTGTGTACGCTTCAAAGGGTCTCGGAGGTTCTTTCGAATGAGCATAAAAACGGAGAAATTGGTTGAAAAGTGGTTGTGGCACAGGTAGGCGTTGCGGAAGTGGAGAGGCAAGGGCTTGATACTGCGCAGCACGGCGACAGGGAAGGAATTTCATTTGGCAAGCCCTTCCATAGTCTATCGAATGGTAGCTCGCGCGTCCATTTTCGTCAACTCTTTACCGAGTTATTATCTCTTGAATTCACCACTACCACATTGTCCGAGAACTTGACTCAACCTAATAATTCAGCCGGAATGCTTATATCTGGAATTGGGATGCGATTCAGCTTTGAAAGGATGTGTTCCGTATATAAGCATCCGTATGAAAAATGTACATGCGCACGTCTCCCTACCAGGATAGGCGGAATTTCCAAAATTTTAAATAAATGGTTCAAAATCTGGGACTTGATTATTTTCAGGGTACGTAGCTTCATATCTTGATTACTTTCAGGGTACGTAGCTTCATATCTTCGATCTGACAACTTTTCTAGAACAAAACGAAACGTTAAATACAAAAAATGTTCTTGCCTACAGCATAAGTACTTAAATCGAACACTTGAATTGTGATTTTGTTTGAAGCTCACTCAGACTGAGTTAAACTCTGATGTTGGATGACGATACATTTGGGCAAGAGAATGTGTTTGGCGATACATTTTACGGGTTAGCATGCTCTTGTGATCCTTATCTGGAGGTTCAGTGATCATCGGTGTCGACTCGGATGGAGCAGTTGGTAGAGCAGTGGACTCCTAATATCAGAACCAGCTCAGACAATTCTGGGGGCGAAACCCCGGCAAATACCGTTCGGAACGAGCGGGGGGCGAGGGTCGAAACGAGCGTTCGGTCCTTTCCGCCCAATAATTATCGGGGTTCAGGCCGCTATAGAGCCGCAAAAATGGGAGCTTTCATCCCTATCAGCCCGAAAAGCATCCGCGTTTAGGCCGCAATGAGGCCGCAACTCGTGGAGGTTTGAGCCCCATCCGCCCAAACCAGGTAATCACTGATCCTGCTCTGCCACAACACAAACGCGTAATTTCACATCAGAAATTGGAAAAAGTCACTTTTTGCAAGGTCCTTGCATCTTTTCGCAGTGTTAGCTTTCTTCTACCATCGAGGGGATTCGAACCAACCTGGCCATTATCACGATTGTTTGGGAGTCCGCTGCTCTATCCACTCGGCCATCCGTGCTCCTGGCCTCTTTCACTCCAGTGACCCCTTTATTCATTATCATCTACAGTGAGCGTCGATGGCGGTGACCCACTAAAGAAGTTGACAAGCCCGCCGCGCAACCGTGCCGCGCACACCGGAATCGATGTCGTTTGCTGCCATTATGCTACTTCTTGTTATGGAACATGAAAAAAGTGAAAAGATTACCAAATCGGAAAGAAAAACGCCTAGAAATAGCACTCCGTCGGCTAACGACATCGATTTCGCCACGTGCGGCGCAGTTGCGCGGCGTCCTTGTCGAGGCCGTGGGTGCGTCACCGCCATCGACGCGCACTTTACTTTCACCAATCAACACTTCCAACCTAACCGGCCAGAAGGCTACGTACGTTGATCGGCTGGCTCACAGGTGATGTCATCGCCTGCTCCAAAATACTGGAGGCGGTCAAGACGTAAGACGCGACGCCACCACGCCGCAGGCGTAAGCTCCTTAAATCCAGGCTCTTCGATGCACTGAGTGACTCCGGTGGACATCCCCTACACTTTTTTCGGATCCGATGTCATTCAAATGAGTTTTTTTGGGGGGAGGGGTGGGGTCAAGGCGTAGGCCGCGACGCGACAGCACCGCACGTGTATTCTTCTAAAATTCCGCTTGGTCCTTAAAATTCTACGCATTGAATGACAGTGGAGTTTTGGATTGTTTGTTTGTTTGTTGAGTTGGAGTGAAGTAAAATAATAACGTTTGTGGAGCGCATCGGATCTACCGCTTCTCCGAAACGACGGGACCGCCGACGCGGTCGGGGATCCGGAGGCGGCGCGACTGTGACGTATGTTCTGTGCTGTCAA